>JAPWLS010001352.1:0-41446 GCA_028551675.1 Tineola bisselliella | reverse complement strand
AACGCCTGAAATAATTAATTATTTATTTTCGACATTCTTGAGTTCTTTTTTAGGGGTTCCATACGTGTCATACGTAATGGAATATCGATCGAATGTAGAACCACGCTTTCAGTTTAAGATTCTTCAAAAATGTCATGTATGTGTACACATAGTTATGTTATGTTAGAAGTGTGAAATATATGAAATAAGTAGGTAACATATATTTTTGAAGTATGTATAGTAATATTGGTTTCACATAAAAGTCAGGCCTAGCTTTGAAACCTTATGATTGTGACAAAGAGCCTCTAAATAGACAGACGAAAGACACGTGCCTTTATTATTTCTCCTTTTGAGTTTTGCAACAAAAATCGATTCGGATTTGCTGAAACTTCAAAAGAAACCTTTGTTTCCATTGCTATACGAAAACACTATAGTCTTTAATTGTAAAGTTTTTTTTAAAATATTGATTATCTATATAGGTTTGTAATATAATTAAAATAAATGTTCTTTTAATCTATTATATTGAAAATAAACATGTAAAATATTAGAAAAAAATCTGCATTCGAGTATGTTATTTATGTACGAATATAATTTAACCCGTGCCGTAACAAACAATGGAAACGTACAATCACGTTCAAAACCGACACCTGGTGCTTGGACGGAGGAAATTGGATCTGATAGGATCTCCATCGTGTCGCTAAGTGAGAGGTAAATGGTTTGATCATCCCGCTAACCTGCAACTACTAATATTTGACTTCGATTCAATGATTGAAATTTCATATGATTAATTTTGAAGACGTTGTTAGTTATGTTATTTTATATGCTTGTATACTTATGCTAGTTATTCGACTATTGTGAGCACGATTGTTGCAGATCTTTGAAGGTAAGCAGCTTGTCAATGACAGGAAACATTGACGACGTAGGTTAGGTTTTGTACTATTGAGTTTTAAAAGATAATTGTCAATTTTTAATTTAAGATATTTGGAATAAGGAATTTGAATGTTTTTGTTTAAAACGAACGTATAAAAGACTGGTAGATGAGGATTGAATTGAGGTAGTGGTTCCTCAGTAGGTGAGGAGCCCAGGTGATTCATCAGCTCAGTATGAACTCGATGCTTCGGTAGGCGAAGCAAGCACAGGTCAGGAACAAGGGTCCACGGAAACGGATCGTTCGTCGTGAACACAGCTTTTTAAATTAGTTGTTGTTGTTCACGTCTACATAGATTGGAATTAATTTTATAGGACATGGAACAAACCTAAGATACAGTATGTTTATTGTTTAATGTTTTGATGAATTATTTGACTTGTTAACTGCAAAACTAAAATCAAAATCTTTATTTCCTATTTAATAGGCCTAAAGCTCAATTTAAAACTAAGAATCGTGCCTACTAACATTATATTGTAGGCTACGATTGGCGAGTCGTCATGTGTGTTTCCGAAATCTCGTAGGCCCTACGCGAAATAAAAAATTTTTATTTTGATTTTTGTTTGTAATGTGTTATATTGTCATGACGCCGAGATGTTGAGGTATTTATTATGTTTTATTATTTATTAAACTAAAGAAATGTTCTTCGTTATGCAAATAAAATAAAACAACATTGTTTTATACTATCGTAGTTGAATCCATTGCTCTTGGCCTTTGGTCTTTGTTTGTTGGCGGTTGCTTTGTGTTTAGCAAACACATTTCAATTAGTGTCACCTTGTGCTTTACACGTAATGGCTCCCAAAGGTTTATGTAAGGTAAATATTTTCCGTATGCTAAGATAAAGGATACCTGTATTAGCATGTTGTTATTTTAAAATAACTTGCAATAGTTTTTCCTTTTAAATGCTTTAATAAACAATGTTTTTAAAAATGTGTTGCTTCATCATAAAATTGATGAAGATTAATTGATTTTATATGCAAACAAAAATCACACAGACATTAATAAATGAAACATAAAAAAATTAAACCTTGATTCTAATTCTAATTCCACTAAAAAATGTTAAAATAATTCCTAATTTTTTTAGATTAAGTTTTGAAACCGTTGCTTTATGAAAAATTGGAATAGATAGTAAGTCGCTTTTAGATTGTAGTGCACCCAAATTTTAGCCTACATGTCACTAGCAGTGACGTCACACGTCATCCTGTCAGGAATATTTATGACCGTGTCACTTGTAGCATGTCCATGGAATACACTCAGATTGTTTAGAAAAGATGCAAGCTGGTGTATTTTTATCGATGCAATTTTTTGTCGGGAGATGACAATGTTTTTCGGTCTTTTCAAGCCAACGTGACTCTCAGAATTTTACATTTACTGTAATTTTAAAATTTACATATATCTACCTGATATTGTCTTTAATTTTATTACAATTTAATATTAAGTAGCGTTTATACTAGCTTAGTATTTCATTTTTATAAATATACCTAACAGTAGCAATTTGTGAACTAATAACATCAATCAAGTTCTTCTAAAACATTGTCTTAAAATCCTTCAGTATTCGAGGTCATTACGCGAGATAAACCCTGAATTTCGGGAACACATTTTTATGTCAGTATAAACTGTCACGTCCCACGGGCCACTACCTATTTGAACCATCAGAGTGGTAGGACCATATCCTTTCTTCTCTTATATGATAGTAGCTGTTGCACGCGACTACGTCTGCGTAATAATGAAGATATAAAGTACTATGAATGAACGTAATATTTCTTAAAAAACAAAAAACTGACAGCACATTTGACCGCCAAAATTAGGCATAGACATCGAATTGTCTGAACTTAAAATGTAATATTTCTTAAAAAAAACAATTGAAATTCTATAGTCTATGTTCATCAGGGATTCTAATGGTAAAATAATTTTTCAAATCGGTCCAGTAGTTTCGGAGCCTATCAATACATACAAACAAACAATCAAATGTTTCCTCTTTATTATATTATTATAGATCAATGCCTCTATACAGTAGCTATTCTTCTACGTCATAGAAGATTTATTATATATTACTATGACATTAATATGTAAGTGGATAATGTCAGTATTATAAATTTATTTCATTTATGTTTGTATTTGTATTGACGAGTAAAAATTACCCAATTACTAAAAGTAAATAAATTAAAAATATATATATCATCCGTAGGTTCCTATTAGAACACTTCTACTTCTCAAAATACAATTATAGGTACTTAATAGTGCTTTCATTCATTTTAACCATAGACATAATAATATTAAGTATTAGATGTCATTTGTTTTTACAGATTGTCATTTGTAGTTGTAAAATGTTTTGTTAATTAATAATTGTTTTATACGCATTTTTATAGGTTTTAATATGTATGGATACATACGTTTATTTAAATTAAAATTCTCGGCGATAAAAACATTACATTGTAGAACTGTATCCCCTAGCAACAGTCTGTTCCCACTGCTTTATTATTGATTTACGAAACAGTAAATTAGGCGTCTAATTGCTCCTTCGTTCGCTAAATAAAATTTAAATTTTATTCCATAGTCCTACCAAAAGCACGTCTACAAAATCGTGGAACGCGATAGTCGCGTGACAGATAATGTACATATGTCACGCACCCTACGTGACAGAGGATGATCAACGTCGATATTTGTGTACTTTACTACCAGGTTTCAGGTTTCTAGGCGTAGTTCGTTTATTACTTAAAACAATATTAATTTTCATGTTAATTCTTTATGAACTTTCTGCAGATTACTGTGTTTTTTGTCACGTGGCCTAACCTTAAAACTGAAATTTATCGACAATTTCTAACTATAATTATTAAATAATTGTTTCTTTTTCTTAAATTGTTCTTTTATTTTTGGATTTTATTTTTTAATTATTGTTGTTTATGTCAGCCATAAAGTACTGCAAAAAATACCTACCAAAGGGAGATTATAAGGTTACATCTAAATATTCCAACTAAATATTACGTAATATTACATTGCAATATGATTATTCATAAATACATATAAATCAGTTTTGTAAAAGGCTTTTTCCTTCGCCAAAAAAGTTTGAGAACCGCTGGTCTATGTTATCAAATATCCATTATGTGTTTTTCTGTAGCATTTTGTCGGGCGCTATACAATTGTTATTTTCTGAACAGTGTTTTCAATTATCACGAGCATGCCGTCCTATCCTATAATTAAAACTTCATTTAGTTTGTAAAAATAATGTATTAATGTTATTTTGTAGGGAGGTTTAAATAAATAAATAAATAAACAGTTGGTAGTGCTAGAAATGAGAGCGTGGAAGATTCGTGAAGAAGAGAAAAATGCAATGTTAATATATTAAAATAGAAAGGCGTATGCACAGTTTTGGGTTTTAAAAAATGGTTTTTGGGTCTTTTTAAAAGTCACCGCTAATGGATGAAATTATTTTACAAGTCAAAGCTGGTCGATGATTGAACATACTACTGTAAGGGTTAATATATATATATATATATATATGTTAATATGTAGTTATGTTGTATGTTAATATATTAGCAGCACAAACTTGAGAACTTTACTGTGCGATCTGATTAAAATCGATAAATAGGATAGATAAAAACTCGTAGAGATGATAGCATGATTGGAGAAATCAAAATATACTGTTTTTTTACTATTTCATCTAAAACTATTGGCTCTTGTGAAACTAAAATTTTAATTTATAATATTTTTTTAATTTAGCTAAAGCTATGTTCTGTGAATGGGACGTAATATAAGATTTAAGATCATAAGTTTAAAACCTCATACGTTAATGGATGCCGACTTTATGAACACCTTCGATAATAACAATAAAATAGGTATTATAATGATTAACGAAACATTGGACCTAAGACAATAACAGTTAAATTTAATAGCAGTCGCCTTGTAATTTTAGTACATAAGCAAAATCAAAATAAAGAAGTTCAATGAACGTACAAGCTCACACGAGAACCTTGTCTTTATTTAATACTAGCTGTTGCCAGCGACTTCGTTCGCGTAGTAATGAAGATATAAAGTACTATGAAGTTTAAATTTTAATATGAAAAAGCAGTTATTGTGACATAACTGTAATAGTTAGACATATGGTATCTCAGACTTTTTTGTTCATATTGATATCCTCTATAAAACTGTAGTACATCATTTTGCTCTGTTGTCAATAATTTCCGCAGCGTATGCAATATAATGTTATTTTTTTCACACTTTGGGTTACATAATTGAAGTTTTCATATGGATCCCAAACATTTTTGAAAATATTCTCTAGCCTATGTTCATCAGGGATAATGTACGATTCTAATGGTAAAAGAATTTTTCAAATCGGTCCAGTAGTTTCGGAGCCTATTCAATACATACAAACAATCAAATGTTTTCTCTATATATATTATAGTATAGATCACCTTCAACTGCTGGTACAAAAGAACTCATGTTATCCTAAATAAAATATCTTTAAAAATATGTATGTAGTATCAATTTTTTTAAATAAATATTCTCGAAGTCGTCAATTTTAAATATGTATAAAGAGAAGACCTGAGAATAAAGAAGACCTAAGAAAGAAATGTTCATGTATAATCTCAATAGAGTCTATACAAGGAGTGAAGTAAAAAAATCAGGCATGACCATTAGCCGAAGCCAGTTTAGCAATTCATGAACAGTGGCCATCGAATTCGAAGCCGGCTTTTACTGAAACTAATGGTTACTCCATAACCTATTTTGTAGTTTCGTTGAGGATTGAATAATATTTAAAACTCGCAGGAACAAAGAGTGGTGTTTATTATAACCCCAGCGTTTGATTGTACTTGAAAGAAGTCAATCTCTATCTCAATATAATAGTTCTTTTGTTTACTTTTTATTCAGAAAACTTACTTACAAACAAGCGGAAAAAGCCAAATGATAATGAAATAATCAGTGTTACAGATTAGTCTGCTACAGTTGAGGAATTAGATACTGTTATCAATTGTTTAAAACTGACAAATACTTAACAAACGCTCTATGGTTTGTCCAAAAAACAGGATATCAATGACAATGTTGTCAGTCAAATATAAAAATAACTATTTTAACAGAATCATACTAAATATACTAAAATACAAACCATAATACTCAATATAGGAAATATAGAACATTAATTAATTATGATAACAATAGTAACTATGTATTTTATACACACTAATGTTATGAAACTGTTTTCAAGTCGTCAGAGTAGAGACCCTTTGTTCACCAAGTCATTTCCGAAGTGTGACATCCGCTCCTCGAATGTTATACTCAAAGCCTTCGACTGTAAACTTGACTTGACTAAGCTCTTTCTATAACCACTATTAACCTAAAAACAAAAGTATTCTAAACTAAAAATTCACCAAAATGGATTAGGATACTGTGAACATAAATTCCAAAACGTTTTAACTTCAAGATAGATAAAAGGGGCAGTTTAGAGAAAAAAACAAGTGCAGGCGGTCTATTATGACATTTTACTTACATATACAGTAATACCTCGTTTTACGCGACCCCGTTATGCGCGGTTTCACTATAACGCGAAATTCAAATTTATTATTAAATTACGCGAAAGAGTGCGTATAAACATAATGTAGTCATCAACTTCTCTATGCTCGCGGGAATTTCAGTTAACGCGATTTTTTCCGGAACGTATCCCTCGCGTAAAGCGGGGCATTACTGTATACGAAAAGTAGAATGCTTTTTTTTTATTGAGTAAACGCAGAATTCGTGATATGAACTAGTCGAATGTGGTCACTCAATTTTTGTATCATTAAACTCAGGCATAGTGGAAGGGAGTGCTGTAATAGGCATTTTGTTTAATATACAATGTAACAAGCTCCATTTAACGTCATTCGATATATCGACAAACTCTCTAAAACGTCGAAATTGCCCGATTTAATTGGTTTAGTTTGACATACATACTGTGATACATTCTATATAACATCGTACTCGCTCTAAATAGAGACAAAAATATCTCATTATTAATCAATAAACAATACTTTTTAAGTTGGAGAAATTAATAAAAACCTTAGTTGAGTTCGTTCTTTATACTTTATTAGGTAATATACATGTATCATACCAGTATTATTTTCTCTCCATTTAACGACAACTCTCAATAACGTCGTCCCTTAAGTATCGCTAAATAGAGTTTGCACCAGTAATTTATTACTTTTTGTAATTATAAAGCCGAGTTTCCTGCGCGTGTTTTTTCGAAACATTACACAAAAGCATCGAAACATTGGGGCATGGCCATACACATTTTTGTATTCGTACACAATGTTTCGATGTTTTTGTGTAATGTTTCGAAAATACACGCGCAGTAGACGCGGCTTTAGAGAAACAATTGATTTTATTTTGTTCTATCAAAGTACGAATGAATTCTAAATAGAATGTTGTTCCATATAAAAAATCGTTCATAGTAAACCCTTTAAAGGAATTAAGCAGTTAGGAGATAAGAAGTTGGTAAATAAGAATTATCTTGACTACAATGTTTTAATAAAAAAAAACCTTTCCTGAAATTTATGTCACAAATAAAAAACTTTTTAGTTTTAAATGTAATTTTCGGAATTTCCTAAATACAAAAATATATACGTTTCAGATTTCATAATTAATTCCTAAAATAGACTCCGTAGCATTTCTGTTAATTTACAACCGTAAATAAATATACATTTACGGACTCTTAATTAATTGAAACCCAAAATACTACATAAAAAAGAACCATAATATAATTTTAATAAAATTTTCCTTTACTATTAATACAGGCAGGTTTTACGTCATGATCCACCAGATCACCAGAGAGTAGTGACGCAAAGCGAAACGACGTAAAACGAGACACATTTCCGCGACGTAAAACGAAAACTAGGTATGGTGTCAAAAACGAGGACTGCCTGTAATTCTCATATTATTATTTATTGAAAAAACAAATGAATAAATGTGTAAAAGTCGTAATAAAAATGATCCTAACAATGGCCATTGAATTATCGTGTATTCCATTTCCTCTCATAAATTAAATGTGTGAAATGACCGCAGCGGACTTTATGGCTATTTATGATATTAATTCAATGCTTTATTATAATTTTATTATGTCCCTTTTATTATTATTAGATCTTATGGACTTGAGATTATGTATATATATATATATATATATGTCAATTTTTGGATTTGTTGCAAATAAAACTAAAACAGTTTCTGTCACTGAAATTAAAGAAACGATATTTTAAGTAATTATTTCACAACTTTCACCTTTTACAAATTCCTACATTAACGTGGCGAGAATATAAGGATATAAGAATAGACAATCACGACACAACCAGATCCTATAGCGCTGCAAAGCGCGGCAAATTTCAAATATAGTTTCTGTACATATATATTATAAGTAATTATTTTATCGTTTCTTATTGGGCTGCTGCGAGATTGGCAGAATTCTCTTTAATAGATATCTGAGGCCATTACTAAAACAAGAAGAATATTATACAGTGTATATGTGCTTGCGTAGTATATAAGGATAACCTAAACTAGACCTATTTTAGAGATGTTTAAAAAGAGTATTATAATATAATATAACATAACAGAAAAACACGCAATTAGGTCTTATATTTTAATTTAGCCGTAAGCACTTCAAGTAGGTACAGTATACCCCGCTTTACGCGATCCCATTACGCGCGGTTTTATTATAACGCGAAATTCAAATTTATTATTAAATTACCCGAAAGAGTGCGTATAAACATAATGTAGTCACCAACTTCTCTATGGTCGCGGGAATTTCAGTTAACGCGATTTTTTGGGAACGTATCCCTCGCGTAAAGCGGGGCATTACTGTACTTAATAAAACGCACTTCAAGTTTAAATCACCAGCGTCAAGTCACGTCTCGTCGTGGTCGTGAACGTCGGATACTATGTAGCGAAGACCAACATCGGAATCTATAAATAAACTTAGTGAATTATTCACGGAATGTATAAGTTATCCTAACCCTTCAAATTTGTGGTAAATTATGTATAATGATTTTCATATTATTATTTCTAAGAATATTTTATCGCTGTATGTGTTATATATTTATAATGTGTTTAAGTACAGAATTCTTTATAACACAACTAAAACACAAGTCACTTTCAGTTACTAAAAGGCAAAGCTTATTATAACTTACGGATTACTTACTTTCATATCTTGAACTTTAATCTAAAACTATTAAGTCGCTTCTAACATACTTTCTACAACTTTTTTTTCTATTTTGTTCCTAATGGAGCTATTATATTGGTTCCTAGTAACCGCATGCGGGTTGCGGGAGATTTTTGTAACGCATGCGGGTTATTGACCGGTGAATTTTTTAAATAGTTATAGATCATAATGTAAAGCTATATATACCTGCATATATTTGATTTCTTCTTATTTTGGGTATGAGAGATTTGCTTCAAATAATTGATCCTATTGATTGATATAAAATGCTTCGTCACAGTAGTTCAAATTCAAGTTCAAATCTTTATTCGGAAAATACGTGAATGTAGTTCTTTCTAACTCGAAAATTGAGATCATGGAGTTTTGCAATCTACCTTACTTTCAATATGTTCACTAGATTTGCTATCTACCCACTTTGAAAACTCATCTCTATATCAAATTTATAATTCAAACTTTTATTGTGTTGCGATCTTTAATTAGTTTTATACGTTGTTTATTTATAGTTTATATTTGTTTTAAAAAATATATTCTAGTGTAATATAGAAAGTTGAGAATTTAAATCAGTTTCTTGTTATTTATTTAATTTATCTAAAACGCAGACTTACTGTCAAATAGTAATACTAGTGTGTTTTAGACAGAAATTTGTGAAAAGAGAAACAAAAATCTATATATATAAAAGAAAGTCGTGTTAGTTACACTATTTATTACTCAAGAACGGCTGAACCTATTTGGCTGAAAATTGGTGGGGAGGTAGCTTAGAACTAGGAGACAGACATAGGATACTTTTTATCCCGTTCGACTGCGTACCCGTGTGACGTGACATAAAACGTTAAAGAGAATACAAGTCACTATAAAACGTGGTATAACAAAACGCAAATGACAACTAAACGTAATTTTTATCCCGTTCGACCGCGTTAATTTAACTGAAGTTAGGCTAGCGTTCCTTACCATGATCATCAGTCGCCTCCACTATGCTGATTTGTAAAGACGAAAGTTCTCCGTCTAAATTGGCAGGGCGCATTCCCCTCGATAAATTTCTGTTTTTGCAATAAATTGAAGTATATTGGGAATTAATTTAGCAAATTACACACGTAATATTATGCATATATTTCATGAACTATTGAAGCTTAACTCTAAAGCGTCATTTGCATTTTGAATTGAAGTTGAAATGCCAATAAGCTTTCCAATACATTTTGATATACGAGTTTGATCAGCATTCACTGTTATGTAGATTACATATCTATGTATAATAATATAACCTAATTTATGTAATGCGAATACAAATCATAATGTACTTGAAAAACTTTCAAAATATCGAATTTATATAGCATACATATAAATCACTATGTAGATATGTTTACACATATGTTATTTATGTATTTCTTTTGTTTTTTGTTATCCTATACATTGTTGTGTGTTCGCGTCAAATGTACTCTTAAATTTCCTCTCCCGCTCCCCGCTGTCCTCTCCTCACCCGTTCAAATTAAAGGCAATTTTAAAATACTCAACGTGTGAGCGAGAACGCCATGGGACAAGTCAGTAACTAATTACACGCGCGGGTGGTGGTTCCTCTCTTTTCTTTCTCCGCAGCTTAAGTGCATTTTGTGATCTATTTATCTATTTTCTACATTCCAATAATACAGTCCACTTGTTCTTCTACAATGTGTGTGTATGTATGTATATGTAAATGTGATGATTTTCTTTTTTTATCTCCTTTTAATTTTAATTTATTCTTCTTCTTCAATGGAATCTTTAGTCCTGAAGGTTAACTGACAAGTTTTTAAATACAAAAATAATTAATTGAGATAAAATTGATAAAATAATGAATACGTTATTTCAAAAATCAATTTAAACTAAGATAACATATAATACAATCGTTGGTGCAAATAGCCATAGTTCATCTGTAAAGTATTCATACCTAACCGTTAAAAATAATTGATAAACCTCGTTTTGATGTTTGAAAAGAGCACTGGTTGGTCAGCGTTATTAATTTCATATCAGAGGCGCCATTCAATGACCCAATGCTTTGTACGAACGGCCGTAGTCAGCAATATCAGTTTTTCGTTTAATATAACGCAGAACAGCACAATGGCGGCTGTGGACAAGTATTGCTTGCAGCTTAGCGACCGTCCAGTACAATCTGACGCGAAATCAATTTTATATTATTGAAAATATATTTGGTTTAAAATTCAATCACTTCTTAGTAGCAAAAAAATACTAAATTTAGCTGCCATTTTTATACAACTAAGACTGATGTTAGGGCAATAATTAAAAAAAATTATTTACTACGAATTTTTTTTACAAATTAAACAAAAATACATATTGTAGTGACTAGTTTTACAAGGACTTCTAATTAAAAAACAAATTAATCCTTTTATTTTTTTAAATTTATTTATATATGCAAATTATTTTCAGTTTCAAGTCTATATTTTTCTTAGTTTAATTTCTATAAAATAAATTATTATTGCTGAGTGTACCTTCTACATAGAGGTGCCGGTCTACTAATAATGCGCTTCACGTATCCACTCGTGCCTCGACTGCATTATGCTATTCAATCCAAACTCTATAAACGCTACCCATGTTAACTACACACGAATGTAAGTAAATTGTTTAAGATATTGTTCTATTTTCTTAATGCCTATAGACCTTAATACAGTGTTATTTGCTTAATAATTGCGGTAAATAATTATTAGGTATAATTTCGCTTGACGAGACCAAAATATCAACTGGTTTGGTTACATAAGAATTTTGGAAAGGCTAAGGTGGGGCACAAAAAAGATTGGGAAACACTGCTTTAATACTTGACGATTCTATATGTCATAGTGACGTCATCAGCACGGTCTGACGAACCCAACGTTGCTATTTACGAATCTCTATGATTAAAATTAACTTCATATTATATGAATGTGTGGCGGGCGATCTCCTCTACCAGCTGAAAATACTTAATTAAGAAGATTTCAGGTTTTGACATTTGTTACGTCAATGTCAACTTTCTTGTTTTACTTTTTTGTTTTATTTTTAAAGGTTTACGAGTGAATTACAATTTTATAATTTCTTATATTGGACTGCTGCCTGTGTACTCGACATTGGCAGAATTATCTTTTATAATTAATTGTTGCAGGTGTTACTTTGCGGAAATCCATATTAAAGGAAATTGTTTAAAATTACCCCGCTTATAATTCCCGTTACATTAGGTCGATGAAGGAAAATAATCTCCACCAACATTCAATAACTTGTTTCGACGCGTTTCGCCACATCACGTGGCATCATTAGGATACGTGTGGTCACTTCGGCTTCGCTTCGACGACTAATTATCTTTAATAGATATCTGAAGCCATTAATAAAAGAAGAAGAAGAAAAACAATGCATTGTGATAATTATATTTTTAATCCATTTTAATCCGCATATTATTACCGCCTATCAGAGTCTGCAAAAATGTATTTACATAGTCTTATTAAAACATGTGGTTAAATAGTTAGTTATGTAATAGAAATTGTAATGCTCGGTTCCTTGTGTTTATTAACAACGTGCCAAAGAGATAATATCGTAATTTGTGACAATGTTGGAAGAGGGCTTGTTTGCACAGAACGTAATTAATATTATAATAAACAACCATACGTTATAATCTGTCATTTTTTAAGCTTTTTCATTTGATACATATACCTTTCTCCTTCTGAATAATATATATATATATTCGTAATATTAAATGTGTATATTTAGTTGACTTATATTTGTGTATTTTAATTATAAATTGCATTGCTCAATACTATTACTGGTTCTTCTATGACAATTGGTTATCTGGAACAAATTACTTTTAGTGATAAGATTGCCAATTGCTTCTAAATCTGTTTCCTATGAATTAATTTGTATCAGCATTGTTATTATTATTATTTAAAGCAATAAAGTATTTATTATTATTATTATTATTATAGATAAATGCTGGAATTATACATTGCAACTAGTAAATAGCTTCATTGCATAGCTTGAAAGTGATGGTACTATGACAGCCCTAGGTCTATATCAGTGGTTCTTAACCTTTTAACAATGATGGACCATCTGCCAAAATTTTTGTCTTGTGTTTCGTGGTAATGTTAAATAAATATAAATAAAACATATGTAAAATTATTTAAACTCATAATTATTAACGAAATATATAATTTTTAATGGAAATGTTGGATCATTGTAGAAGAAATTATAAACTATAAGTATAGTACTATAGTGCAGCCATTCTCAAAGTGTGTTCCGTGGAACCCTAGGGCTAAAATACTGCAAAAAATACCTACCAAAGGGAGATTATAAGGTTACATCTAAATATTCCAACTAAATATTACATTGCAATATGATTATTAATAAATCAGTTTTTTATAATCATATTAAGGCTTTTCCTTCGCCAAAAAAGTTTGAGAACCGCTGCTATAGTGGATTCGCGTACCACTGCGGGTGCTTTCAGGGGCCACTGGTTAAGAACCACTGGTCTATATTGATTTATATTCAAAGGTTATGTATGAAAGAAATTTAATCTCAAACACAAAGTCTGCCAAAATCGTATGTATGTTGGTAACACACAAATTACGCTTCTGAATGTAGAAATTTCAATCTGATACACTTTACGACAGAGGGATACGGCGATCATAAAATATGATAAACTTTCGAAATTGTTACGAAAGTGTAATTTCGCGTGAAAACGGTATGTTTTGTAACAACTTCGAATTTTAGTATTTTATTTAAATGTTTTAATTTTACAGGACGGAGGGTATGTTATAACTGTGTTACATTTAATGTAGATAAAAATGTTGTATTAAGTTTTGACGATATTTTTCATAAATATATGTAGGTGATACGAAGTTCACAATATCATCTAGTAATTAATACATATACTCGTACCTAATATATTCCCGGAACAGGAATGAAATTCTATGTCGCAAAAATAAGAGGCACAATTAGTTCAATTCATGTGAAGGTAAGGTAATAAAATTAAAAAAAAATATATATTTTATATGATTTTTTATACATACATACATATATATATATGTCATACAATAACCTAATTAAATTAGGACAATCTGTACTATGAGAATCAGAACAAGGACAACTCAAGACCCGAAACAAATATATATATTGTTAAATTTAATAATATCATATTTGAGATGTACACACAACGATTTTCAAATAGATATAGTTTTTCTAGGTATATAAATAAGCGATTAAAAGACAAACAATCGCGATGCCGTGAACGGCAAAGGAGACATCTGCATCCCTTTCACACATGCCTCAACTTCGACAAATGAACGAAGGCGATTCGATAAGAATATAGTTATCCCTTTCTAATGATTGTTTCTTTCAGTCCAAAGTCAAATCTGTATTCATAAATTTTAAAAAGGTATACTATATACCTACTTAGTATTTATATTTAGGTGTATATATCTATATGTAAATATATTTTTATGTGTTATAATAAATAACAGTTTGCAAGTAAATGTAAAGATTGCTTCGTCGATTACGGTCAAAGGCATTTCTTTCTAGATATGAATATATTATATTTTGTTTCTCATTTGGCCTCTTTTTCAATTCTCTCGTGTATCACAGTGAACATATATTTTTGTATGCACGGAAATGTGGCCGGAAAACAAGAGAAATAATATATGAGAGTTTTGTTTCGAATCCTACTAATATTATGAAAAGGAGAAATTGACTTATTTATTGACAGAGAAGCAGATATGATAAATTCATAAAATCATTTCATTACGTTCGGTTATATTTATGTTTAGGTATAAATAATATTACATTACATTACCTTATTTCTTTAAGCCTAATAATAATAAATTCTTTATTGGTTTAAGAGTAGGTTAAAATCGCAGTGTTGTCTGCTAGTGTACCCGACTGGAAAACAATTTTGTTTTGAATGTGCAAATTTAAGGCAATCTACACTAAATATAAATGTACATAGCCTGGTAAATATATATTTTTTATATCTCATATAGTTTTCTTTTAGCAGCCTTTTGAAATGTGGGAGGTTTCCGTGCCCCATTATGTATTACAATTAAACTCGCTAAAAGTAATTTCTTTTAGACAACCAATTGTTGGAAGAACAGTGTTAGTAGCGGGTAATGCAAATTAGGATGAAACATACATAGTACAGAAATATAAGCGATTCTTGCAAAGATGTGAATTTATTACATTATGAAATGAAATGAAAATCGTTTATTAGGATAGGCACTAAAGGCGTGCACTTGCTCATCATCAGAATCTATAATGGCTTCGGAAAGGCGTATGACTAGAAGAAGACCACAAGAAACTCGCCAATCGTAGCCTGGCCTAAGATGTAATATAACCGATATTATAGACCAGAGGTGGTCAAGCTTCTTGATAGTCCGATAGAAGATTTAAAATTCGTAATTTATCGCGAGCCGCAATTAAATACGTATTTAAAAAACATTGCATTTGTTGTCAGTAATTTAAAAGACGTTTTGAAACACATACGGAACAATAATAATATTTAAAAATATAATAGCACAAAAATGAAAAGGGAACTCGGGTACATTTATCGAGAGCCACAAATAATCCTTCAAAGAGCCGCAGGTTGGCCATCCCTGCTATACACATTAAGTAGCGAGAACAAGCGTCAAAGTCAATTTTACAAAAACGATATTCAGTTAATAAATTAAAAAAAAACTCGTCGCCTCAGCAAGCATCTCTATGTAAGTAGCTCTTTTATACAATGTCAATAACTATATTATATTCGAGCACCTGCGTCATCTCTACATTTTAAAACAAAGCCACTCTACTTAATGAAAAGTATGTTGTTATTATATATGGTATAACCTAAAGATAATATATTTAACTAGCTGTTGCCCGCAACTACGTCTGCGTAATAATGAATGAAATAAATCTAATAAGATTTATACAAACTTTGATCCCCTATTTTATCCCCTTGGGAGTAGAATTGATCAAAATCCTTTCTTAGCGGATGCCTACGTCATAACGTCTACCTGCATGCCAAATTTCAGCCCGATCCGTCCAGTGGTTTGGGCTGTGCGTTGATAGATCACTATGTCAGTCAGTCACCTTTGAGTTATATATATTTAGATAGATTTTGGAGCTTACAACAGCACGGTGGACGACTAAATGTTTTCTTGGTAGTTAGTCGTTTGATGTCGCAGGTTCAATTGCTGTTATCTCAACACATGTAAAAGTTCGGTTCTAAATTTGTGTCGATAGCACTAACTTATAGTCTTTTAATTTTGTATTAACTTTATTTAAGCTTACACGCATACACGTACTGTCAGAGTGACACAGCAGAAAAAAATACAGCGCACGCATCTTTATTAGCGAAGTTTTGGCGGTTTTAAGAAGGTACAGGTAACAGGAGCGGGTAGTATGTGAAATGACGTTAACAGTATTTAATTATTTTAAAGAATAGCAGAAAGCAAATACCGTACCAGTAGATATACAGATACGAACTCTAACAGAACCGCAAAATTAACGAGCGAAACACGAACGGTTGATGGTTATTTTGGTGAATTATTCTTAAACGTTATGACGACATATTATTATGAATTGCTTTTATAAATTATCTCATCTCTCTTCTAATAATCATAATAATAAAAATTCCTTCGTGATTTTTGTGTTGTTTAAATGTACTACTAGATGTCGCTAGTCTTGTTTAAGAACGTTTGTTGGTATGGTTTTGAAATGAAACAAAAATGAAATGAAAATCGTTTATTAGCATAGGCACTAAAGGCGTGCACTTGCTCGTCGTTAGACTCTACCGTGACTTCGGAAAGGTGTATGAGGAGAAGAAGACCATAAGAAACTCGTCAATCATAGCCTGTACATAAAATAATAATAATAATAATAAAAACTGAATTTTAACTCAGAAAAAAAATAACAATTTATAAATCAGATTACACAGTGGTTACAATAAATGTCAAATTAATAACATAGTATATGTATATAAAATACATGTATATGTCCAATAATATGTATATTAAATATTATATATAAAACATAGAATTAGAATTTAGTGGTTGCAGCAACAATTCATAAAGTGTGCTTCAATACGGATTTAAATAAATTCACTTCGTTTTTTTGAATTAAATTTCGTAAAAAAAAATCTTGGATTGGATTGGATTAGGATTGTGTTTTTATTCTATAATACCAGAATAAACCAGTTAATAGCAACTCTGAGCAGGCAATTAAACAGTATTAGCATTATAGCTTCTTCCTTTTACTTCTAGTCTCCTGACTTTATTTATTGGTAAATACTGTTTTATAATTGGGTTGTTTTATAGCTCGAAATGCTTAGTAGAAATTTAACCAGTTCAATGCGTAACCCGATACATGAGGTTGCACTTTGGACCACCTGTTCCGTTCACAATGTGTTGTTTCCTAGAATAATGCTGTTTATCTATACTAATATAATAAAGAGAAAACATTTGATTGTTTGTATTGAATAGGCTCCAAAGCTACTGGACCGATTTGAAAAATCCTTTTACCATTAGAATCGTACATTATCCCTGATAAACATAGGCTATTAAAATCAAAAACCTCAGGGATCCGTATGAAAACTTCAATAATGTAACCCGAAGTGTGGTAAAAATACAAAAAAAAAATCATTATATTGCGTACGCTACGGAACTTATTGACAATAGAGCAAAAATGTACTACAGTTTTATAGAGGACGTCAATATCTACAAAAAAAGTCTACGATACCATATGTCTAACTATTACAGATATGTCACAATGTTCATGTACTTAACATATAGGTAAAATATCTAGTTTAAACATTAATTGGCATTTTTACAGTAGAATTCATAAAGGAAAGCTCAACGAATTATTTTTTATTGGGTAGAAACTAGTACAATGCATAAAAGCAAATGGGTCATTGATTGTCACTTAACTATCGACTAGGTTACGTCGCGAAAACAACAAAATAGCTAATTTAAATAACAAGTAACGTTTTCAGGTCTTGTTGACGTCTAAACGTAGGAAGTGAGTGTTGCCAGCATTTCATTAAGTAATTACTGACCCATTTTCCTTCGAAAGCTGAACGCGCGAAAATGGAACTTTCTCTATAATGATAAAGAATTATCACGAATGAAGTAAACAGTGTAAATTTAACTGAAAAAGTCAAGTATCTTTATAAAAATTGTCAATAAGCATTTTCTACCAGTTAACCTTTGGGAGATGTGATCAGTGATACTGTGTATAAACAGAGAACTAACAATAAAATAAGGCTTTCATTACTATGCATTTCTATTTTCATACTTGAATTTTCATATAAGAAATATAGTTGATTTCGTGCCTAAGGATACCAATAATATAGTTAGAGCTGCAATGTGTACACGTAACAATCAAACACAACGCATTTTAAAGTATAATTATTGTATAATTATAACAATTTATTAAAACATTGCTTCGTATCACAATTATAGATTATTTTTTTCCCTATTTTTATCTATTTTGCTGGCTGACAACATCCTTATTCGCCTTATTTCGTCCCGACAGCAGCGCCCTCTCGGCGACCTGGTGTAACTAGCTAAGAACTACGTGATTACACGCGCTCGGAATTCCGCCGACATTAAATTGTACATAAAATAAATCAAATTTTAATTTAAAGTTATTATATATAATATTTTTTGTATATAGTTGGATTTAAACTATTAAATAGTAAACTGGATAAATACTTTTAAATTAGTTAAATTATAAGAGCGTGAATAAACGGAATGGAAAATCATTTCGCACTACTTAACTAAGCTATTTTTAGGCTTGTTTACCCCTCTACATACATGTGGGAATGTAAACAGGTAGCGTTGTATTTCTTTGTAGAAATGAGGGACTTCTCAGCGTAGACTATAAAACCGACAATAAAGGCTGGACTGACAAGCAATTATCCAACCCAGGATGCTTATTCTTTGCCTTAGAAAAATATTTCACGATTAAATGTAAATATCATAGTTGCAAATAAAAAAGGTCTTTTTGACTTGTAAATTAATGTTAGTTACGAAAGAAAAATATTAGAAGAAACCATTTTATAATTACTAATAATAAATGCTTGATAAATAATTAAAACGATAATTTAAAACCCATTCTAAATTCAAAAAACAAAAAAAAATGACACGACTGCCGTTCTTTTGTTTTTTTTTTCATCAAATTCAAGATGGCGGCCGTGTTTAGTAAAAATAACAATCAAATTTTAACTTTTAACTAACACCAAATATACAAAAATATATTTACTACGATATTAATTGATACACATTTAATTGTTAGTACAAAACATAATTGTTTTGATAATAAAATATATTATAGGTTAACACTAGTTTTATCAAGCTGGCATACATATTGCCTACAACTGACTAGACAGTTTTCTCCGCTTATAGCTTAAAATTAGGCGAAGAAGAGTCACAAAGTTGTTTTTTAAATTTGTAATTAACCATATTTGTATCGACGTCTTTTGTTTTTATTTTGTGCTAGCTTTTACCCGTGGCTTTGCTCTCATTTAGGTCATTAAATAAGTATCAAAGATCATTTCAATAGAAATGAACCAATATGATCTAACCTCAATAACTCAAATAGTTTTACACTGCGTATATAAAAATGACAGAGGGAAATAAAAATAAATATAGAAAAATTCAAAACAGCTGAAACTATAGTCAATTGAAAACTATAGTAAAAACAATTTCATGATGATCGGTTAAGTAGTTGTTGCGTGAAAACGTAACAAACAAACTCACATTCACACATATAGTAGGGAGGATGTTTGTTTTTATGATTAAATACATCAAGAATAGGATCCCCGTTTATTGCCTTACCCGTTTATGGTTTACACTTGAACGCAGAAGGAAGCAAATTAGCTTTGGAACGTTAAATCGTCTTTTTGGCAATTTTTTTTTTAGTTCAATTTTCCGAAAATGAACAATGGGATTCTTTTCAAATTTATCGGTTATCCTTAAATTTAATTTTATGACAAAAATATTGTTTTGTAATTATATATCTTTAGAGAAACTAATGTGAAATAATATTGCGGATTAAAATGGATTAAAAATATAATTATTATAATGCATTGTGGCAATAAAAAGACAAGAAAAAACAAGAAAGATGACACTGACAGACTAAACGTCAAAACCTCAAATCTTCTTAAATAAGTATTTTCGGCCTGTAGAATCGACCGCCACATATCTATCCCTACTAATATTATAAATGTGAATGTGAGCTTGTTTGTTACGTTTTCACGCAACAACTACTTAACCGATCATCATGAAACTTTGTACACATATTTTTGGAGGTACTAGAAGTAACATAAGATACTTTTTATTTTAAAAAAATATTTTTATATTATAGTTTCCAATTGACTACAGTTTCAGCTGTTTGGAATCATATTGATTTATTTTTATTGAATGATCTCTGATACTTATTTAATGACTTAAATGCGAGCGAAGCCGCGCGTAGAAATTAGTAGATTATAATTATGAAATTGTGTGTTTTTAAAATTAAGTTAACGATACGGTAGAACCAACGATAAAGTTAATTATAATATAACTACTAGATGGTTTTTTTTAAATGAGGGTTTACGTGTGAATTAAAATTTTATATTTTTTGCCTGTATACTCGACATTGGCAGAATTGTCTTTGATAGAAGAATAAGCCATTAATAGAAGAAGATAATAGATACCAAGAGGACTAACAATCATTTTCTCATACACAATCAAAGTTTCAATTTTATTCAGTGGGACAGAAAACTTTTCCTTATGTTCTGAAACGAAACTTCTAACAAAGAGGGAGGCCTAAAGGAACGGAAACTAAAGTGCGGTGTGGCCCAAAAGTTTTGCATTATCATAATGGTGAGGACAGAATGCGGCTACAGGCTGCTCTTTTATACACATTATAATATTTTCAGCATGTGTTGTTTTTTGTTTATACACATTTTTGTAAGAGTTTATTAATAATCTGGTCTACACTTTTAGAATCAGTTATATGA
This sequence comes from Tineola bisselliella, assembly GCA_028551675.1. NCBI lineage: Eukaryota > Metazoa > Arthropoda > Insecta > Lepidoptera > Tineidae > Tineola > Tineola bisselliella. The sequence continues at coordinate 20,389 of JAPWLS010001352.1, read as the reverse complement.
AAGGTGTCTCCAGTCGATAATAGTTGATAATGAGAGGAGTGTACCCTGTTAATTTGGACAGAGCACATTTGTCTCCTCAAGCCGGCATAGTGGAGTTGACTGTTGTCTGTGCTCATGGACCGTACTCTAGCTTAACATCAGGTGGAGTGTGGTCATATGCTGGGCTATCAATAAAATAAAAAGAAAGAAAAAGTCCCTTCAAGTTAATTTTGGCAACTTCTACTAGTAAACCTTTCTCTATAGTGATTGAAGCCTATAACACATTTATTTATAAGATACATAATTGCACAATCCAACAAACAAAAAAAAAACATAAGTACATTATATCATTAGGTTTAATTCTAACATTTTGAAAATAAAAAGTTCTTTCTAAATCTAGTACAATCGAACATTAAAACTATTTACCTTTAACATGTTCACGCTTATAATAAATCGGTCTTGTTTACACGATGCAAGTAGCTAATTATTTGATACTATGGTTGGACGGTTACATCGTTCAAGTCGTAAGAGTTAGGTATCGTCTATATTTTTATTTACAGTAAAAGTTACAGATAACAATTATATTATATTATATTATTAAGATAATATTAAATACCAGTTGTATTATAAGTGCTTATTATAAAAAATACATTAGTACTGCAATTTCAAGAGATTCCAACACGAGCTAAGAGCTCGCGATTGTAAAGTCTACAACAAATCAGCTAAGATTGCCTTATTAAATTATCATATTGACTATCAGAATAACAATAACATCCGGATTGAGAAACAAAAATCTATCTAATTGTTACGATATGTTCAAGAAAATTTGAAAAAGGAACTTGTCAATAATCAATAAAGTAATACGAGACTTGAATCCGGTAAATAAACACTTTTGGTTTGAATATGATTTATTCACTCGCGGTCGGGATGGAAGCACGTTTCATATGTAAATATAGAGGGAACGTTGAACGCGAATGTACCATCGAAAAGAGTCCATCTAATGTATGGCGTGAAATATTTTTCAATTTAAAATTTCTGCTCGCGATAGTACCCCCTTTAGGAGCTTTGCGCGCGACTTCTATTCATGCAGATCTTGATACACTTTTCGATTTGAATGACCCATTTTTCATATTTTATAGCTTTTGTAATAAAGTCATATGTTTGCTTGTTATTTTCAGAAGGTTACATTATAAGGTTTAAGATGTTTATTGACTCAAAAAGAATTACAAAAAATTCACTTAATTGAGATAATAGTAATTATAAATAAACATATCGCACGTAGCATATTAACAACACCATCACAAGGCACTCAAACTCATTATGTGTTTTTTTAACTCATATTTAAATCTAACAATATTTGTAATATTAGTTATATTAGGTGGCAATGCGTTATAGAACTGTGTCCCTTCCACCACAACACTTCCCCTTCCGTAGCTAGTTCTAGCTCCTAGGATTTTTATCTGGTCTTTACTCCGTGTGTTGAATCTATGTGTTTTTTTGTTAAATTTAATTTTTGTACTAATTTGATTGAGTATGACTTTTTTTATTAGAATGGAATTTGGGCTGTGCGTTGATAGATCACTATGTCAGTCAGCCACCTTTGAGTTATATATATTTAGATGTGAACTAACCTTTAACTTCCAACGTGTAACATTGAGAGTACAAAAAATTAACCAACCATATGTTCGTTAAGTAAAATGTGATTATTCAGTCTAATAATAATGGGTGATCAGCGTCATTATTTGAATTGTAATCGTTGACCAAACATATGGTAATGACGTTTTGTATGTACTATGATGTGCGGCTGTCAGGTTTCAGTAAAGGGACAACTAACTAGTATTGTTGTTTGAACTGTGTCAGAGCCAAACGGGTGTTCCGCTATTCTGTACAACGATAACGATAATGATTTTTCTTTTTATAAAAAAAATATAGTCGCTAAAAAGTTATAGCTACAAAAATACAGTTACATAATAGGATATTTATTTATTGGATCCACAAACAAGGCTCTACAACTAGACTTGGAATTAAAATCATATTAAGAATTATAAGAATCTAATTGTAGGCTCTATGCACAGTGAACACTGCATGCGCTAACATTAGAATGAGCATGGTTACATTACCTTTTAAAAAATCATTAAAACTATTTACAATTAAATCGAAATCAAAATAAAAAATACAGTTTTAAAGTCGAATCTGTATCTAAAATGTTTGTCTTGAACCTGTTCCATATCTGGGATATATGTATTTATATAACTTACAATAACCAATTAATATATTAAAAAAACAACAAAATTTTGTTTTAATTTAGTTGTACTGCGCAGTTTCCATTTCACTACTGATACGTGACTAAGTTATGAAAAAATCGTTAACTTAACGATATCGTTATAACGACACAGAATACATGTCCTGTTATTTAGAATTGCGCGAGTACGAGCGGCCTACCGCTTCTGTATTCACTGGCCTCGACCGCATTTGCATTGGAGACATCGCGCTGTGTAAATCATTTTGAGGGCGTTACTACGCTTTCATTCTAGTTCAGTATGTATGTTTTATTATGTTTGTATACAAATATTTAAGTAGTATAAAATACTAGATCGCAAATTGGTTTTATATCAGAGACTAATCAAAGACGAATTAAAACTGATTAGCGATTGAAATCAATTTGTACCTGGGGGGCTACTTAGGCATATCTGAAGTTTCATGTTACGGCCGTCACCTCTGTAACTTACGTCAATTTTGACATATAAGCCCGTAAAAAGTCCTGTTAAATATCCGTAAAATAAGCATTGTGTGGTCTATCCGTCGTGACGTCGCTGTCAAATCCGTAATTTCGTGAATGATTACGTAAGTTTTTCTGTATTTTCGTCCGAAGTGCGCCTGAGTAGCCCCCCTGTAACGGAGCGCATTACATTGTATAAAATAATACATGTAGGTAACGGAACGTAACCAACAGCGGTTGTCATTCTTTCACAAGAAGTACGAATAAAGGCACCTCCGAATAACGATATTAAATATTGTTTTAAGCCACATTACAGTACCTACAAATATTTTTTTTAGACGGATATAAAAAATAGAAATAGTAGTATAATAAACAAGTGTATACATTTTATTTTAGCTTAAAGTAAAGGTAAACTTAAATTGACGTTATAAAGTTCTGAAGAAACGCGCACCATACCATCTTAGGAGTTGCGATACTTGTTAGCGAGTTTCGAAAATATTTACAGGGCTTCGGCCTTTTATAAAGTATTTCGTTTCGAATACTTTCAGGAGCCATGTCGGAAATTTAGCTACGCAAAGTCAAATTCTGAAATTTATTGAATGTTGATACGAGATGACTGAGGCTCTTTAACCTCTCGCAAATAAGTGGGGATACAGATAAAAGTAATCAGCAATTGCAACAATGACTAGGCTTCTAATGTGATTCTAATTGGTGGTATTACAGACGGTTTATATATATGGGATTTCTTTTAAATTAACGTCAACCTTATATTGGCGATATTGAAATCTATCTAAATATATATAACTCAAAGGAATGTTTAAGTCTTAATAAAAAACTTTGATATAATTGTTTTTTGTTTGTTTATCTAAAATTGACATAATTATAGAGTTTCATTTTTAAACTTGATTGTAGGTCGTTTAAAGCATTTTTAAATATTATTTTTCTGAGAATTTTCGAACGTATAAACAAACAAAAGTGGCTTTCACATAAAACAAATGCAGGATTTTCATTTCTCACACAAAATTTGCCTTTTTGTGGCACAGGAAACAACTTCAGCTAGCCACAGTGCACAGGTTTGTTTGGTATCTTATTTATTAGGACGCAACGTTGTGACCCAATTTATTAAGAAATTTGTTGAGACTTGTTGCCAACTTAAGGAGCTGAAGAGACTGCTCTTTATTGTCCGATTACTTCCAACTTGATTTTGAAACTATACCTTATTGGATACTGTACAGCTGACAATCTTCAAATGGATACAGATTGGACTAGAAGAAACAATCATTAGAAAGGGATAACTATATTCTTGTCGAATCGCCTGCGTTCATTTGTCGAATTTGAGACATGAGTAAAAGCGATGCAAATATTGTTTCTCTTTCTATCGCTTATATACCTACAAAAACTGTATCCATTTGAACATCGCCGTGTGTACCACCAAATAATATTGTTCCTGGATTACGAAATGTTCAGATTGAATATTTTATTGATTTTAATTATCGTAATAATGAAAATTTGGGTCGAGAATGTAGGTCGAACGGGCAAGTGGGCAGCAGCCTTGGGGCATCGTTACATTTTCTTCGTATTCTTAAAATGATCTTTATGGCGGAAATACTGTATATTCAATTGAATTTTTTTTTCTTCAAATCCCATATTTATTTTTCCCTTCATTTCCTTGCGGTAGTCGGTTACCGGCGACCCTTTTTTTAACTTGTATTTTTTTTAATTCCTATTACTTTTTCACAATACTATAGAAACATTGGTACTAATTAGGTAGTAATTATTATATTTTTAATTATTAACTTCTTTTTTTGTATTATTTTTATTTATTAATCATAATTACAAATTATGAATGAAATATATAAAATGAGTAAATATTAATTATTTTAGATGATTTTCGCTCGAAATAAATATTTATTACTACTTTATATAGAGTATATCATAATATACACATTATGTTAACGCAGTATGTATGTATAGTATATGCCAGTGATTCTCAACATTTTCTTTGTTGCGGTACACTTTTAACGATTTCAAAATTTGGCGGTACACTTAGAATTTCATTGCATACAAAAATGCCGCGGCACAGTGGTTGGGAATCACTGGCATATGCATTTTTTAAATGAAATTGTACGCTTCTTTGACGATACGTTTTAAACTACGTTTTAAACGTTCTAAACGATTTACTCGGTTTAAAGTACATAGAAATTGGATAATCTTATAGAGTTACAATATTATTATTAAATTCGTTGTTGACAGATATCCCTCTCTCTGTAACTGATACAAAGTGTAATGGTAAAGTTTGTTTTGGGATTTCGCCAACTTTGAAATTTCGTACAGATAAAGGGGCTGCAAAACGTGTCACTTCATAAGCAAGAATTTTGCGTTCAAAATCTATGAAATTAACCCTTTACTTATAAATAAATAAGTCGACGTTTCGTCCGCAGGCTGAATGTCGGTTTAGCGTAGTCCAGCGGTTCTCAAACTTTTTTTGCGAAGGAAAAAGCCTTAATATAATTATAAAAAACTGATTTATATGTATTTATGAATAATCACATTGCAACGTAATATTACGTAATATTTAGTTGGAATATTTAGATGTAACCTTATAATCTCCCTTTGGTAGGTATTTTTTGCAGTATTTTAGTCCTAGAGTTCCGCAGAACACACTTTGAGAATGGCTGGCGTAGTTCATTCTGGCTGTGTTGGGATTTTTGCGTGTGGTCCATCTTCTTTAGTTTTAAGTTTTGTAGATTCAGGTATCGACTATGGACCTGACAAATCGTGAAGTAGATTTAATAGGAAAAGTTACATATTCGCTTCAGTATGAGTTGATTTCTAATTCGACTGATTACACTAATATTTGACAGATTTTATAAAGAGAGAAATAACACGCAAAATATCCTAATTTAAAACCTGTAATAATATTAAACTTAATGTTCTTTAGGGATACTTGTGTGAAATAATATTGCTGATTAACACTAGGTTTACGGGACCCGTGAATTTGACGGATTTCAAAATTTAAAAAGAAATACCAAATATACCATAGTAATAATTTTCACCATTTTCTACTGTAAATTATTAATTTTATCTAAAGAATTTATTCACACAATAATTTTTTTCCTGAGCCTTCCAATTTTTAAAATTTGTATGAAGTATACCTATCTCTACGAGCACCCGTCAATTTGAAATAAGAAACTCCCGTAAACCTAGTGTTAAAATGGATTTAAAATATAATTATCACAATGCATTGTGGCAATAAAAAGAACAAGAAGAAACAAGAAAGATGACACTGACAGACTAAACGTCAAAATCTCAAATCTTCTTAAATAAGTATTTTCGGCTTGTAGAATCGACCGCCACAGTTCTAAGTAAACAGTATTATATATCATAATTATTGTATAATAATTAATAATATACTAATTACTATTTTCACATAAGCTCACGTTTCAAAAGATTTAATTATGGAAATTGTATTTGCCTGTTTAAACCGGTTTACTTAATATAAATACGGATGGAGTTCTACTTCATTGGTTGTCATAGGCTACTAGAGGCTTCTGAAATTGATGAAAAGTGAAGTTAAGCTACTGCGCATAGACACAAATAACTCGCCAATCATAGCCTGTATAATATAATGCTACTAAAATGAACAATGAAATAATGAAACTTACTATAGCTTTAAAAGTGGTTCTTAATCATAATTTAGGAGAGAAGAAAAATTGTTTTTATTTTACTATTATGATACATATGTATTTACTAATAATACTTAGATGAATATCTTACTGATAAAAAAGCTTGGAGATAATCTATGTCATTTTATGTTTACCCTTAGGTATACAATAGGATGACAATGCCCCTATACAGCAGCTATTCTTCTACATCATAGTAGATTTATTATATATTATTATGACATTAGTATGCAAGTGGACAATGCCAGTATACAGCAGCTAAATCAAATTGATAATTATTGAATTAATAAATTTATTTCAATTATATTTGTATTTGTATTGACGAGTAAAAAGCGCTCTATTGGAGCCCATTTACTATAAATAAATAAATTTAAAAAATTATAAAAAATTATAAAGAACGTACACAGCTGCAGTTCTTATTAATTTCTGCAAATTAATAAGTATTGTATATTGCTTTATAATTATGTATTGTTCGTCATTGTATTGATTTTTTTTTCTTTCTCCCCTCTTCCTTACATCTAATTGGTTCTTGTCTTTTTTTTTTATTTTTATGTATTTTTCTAATTTTATCAGAAGTGTAGTTAGTATCTATCCCTTTATCACCTTGAGCATGCCGTCCTATCCTATAATTAAAATTTCATTTATTTTATATAATAGTAGTCCTTTTTATAATATGTAGTTTTGATGTAATTTTGTAGGTAGGCTTTATAAATAAATAAATAAATAAATAACTACGTTTTAGGGAGTTTTTCGTTAAATCGACTGGCGTTCAACGAAGTTTACACTGTATATTTTAAATTGTATTAAAAAAAGTTATAAAATAATTTAATATTTTGTTTAAATTATAGATTTTTACATTCAAAATAATAAATATTCGTTGCATTTGTCACAAAAAAAGACAAATTAAACGTTGAATTCTGGAAACTTCTGACAGCAGATGTCGCCAGACTTTTCAACTGTTTTCCATAATTTGGGTTATCATATCATAGGTTCGCGCGTTATTATAGGTACAATTTTTATGAGAGCTACTAATGTAAATAGTATTTTTTAAATTATTTTTTTTTTTAAAAGTATGGTAATAAAAAAATTTGAATTTTAATAGTACTTATCTTACACGTCTGTTTTGAGGTAGGCAGAGAATTTAGGGTGCCAACCGTTTTCTCATCCACATTTTTCTGGAGACTTAGCATCTGATTTGATCAAATTGGAATCAAATAAATGACAGTCCAAGCCATGGGCACAGGCAAGGTGGGGACTGGCTCTGATCAGTAAGGTACCTAATCAAACCTAAAATACTTAATTATCTAGGTACTAACTACAATACTTAATATCTGTAAGAAAGTTCACACTCGACAGTAGGCAGTCAACACAAACAAAATTAACCGGGGTAAGACCGCGAGTATAGTTTGCTAGTTACATATTATTTTAGACTGCTGCCCCACCCTGAGCCCATGGCTGGCTACGCCCATGGTCCAAGCATAAATAAGTTTCACTGTAATGTATATACCATAACATTTTTGTTGTTTTCACGGTTTATTTATCTGACTATTATGTCAAATCAATAGATTCGGTTACAAGTGAAGTTTGTGTTTGGTTTATAACTAGTAACTAGATATCATAGCTAATTGAGAGTAAATTTGAAATACGAATTACACATTGGTGTTAGCAAACCCTACTGATATTATAAATGTGAATGTGAGTTTGTTTGATTATCATCATGAAACTTTGTACACACATTTTTGGAGGTACTAGAAGAAACATAGGATACTTTTTATTAAAAAAAAATAATTTTTTTTACTATAGTTTCCAATTGACTATAGTTTCAGCTGTTTAGAATTTTTCTGTATTTATTTTTATTTTCGTCTGTCATTTTTATATATGCAGTATAAAACTATTTGAATTTTTGATTTTAGGTGTCATTTTTGTGGTTAGATGCCACTTTATTATTTTATGCGAGTGAAGCCGCGGGTAAAAGCTAGTTTTGTTATAAAATACTGCGATATTTATTTGTATAAATAATAATAATAATAATTCTTTATTGCAAAACAAAAGACATTAGCACATTGGCGAGCTTAATGCCATTTGGTATTCTCTACCAGCTAACCATTAGGAGAGGAATACGGTGATTGAAATGCAATGTTAATTAATAATAGTAAAACAAAAATACTTAAAAACAGACTAAATACGTTATCATAAAAAGAAAATCGATATAAATTTGAAGTTATAATAGGGATATATACTTAATTAAAACTATGCACACACAAAATGCATTTAAAACGGAAAGGTCAGGAAACAAGAAAATAACAGTAGATTTTAAACGTGTTCTCAATAGACTTTGGTATACAGTTGCGGTCCTAAATGTTCTATATAGAACTGCTATTAGCTTTAAGATAAACGTTAAGAGGAAAATGTACGTATGAATTGTTTTGCCTTTTTAAAAATAGGGTTCTTTAAGTGTTATTTTATTGTTTTGTTTTTGCAATTGTTTTATGTAAAAAAAGCGTAACAGTGCTTCTCTCTCTCTTATATAAGAATATTTTTATATTTATAATAGAAGTTACTTGCGAACGTGAAACAGTTAATTAAAAAGATTAGTTTTAAATTAGATGACATTGTTTTATATAAAGCACTACATTAATGCTTTTTAGAATTAAAGGAAGGCTATAAAATTTATGAACACAACGTAGAATTTATATACAAAAAAAGCGAAATAAAAATGTATGTATGTTACTTAAATTATTACAGATAGCAAAGTTCACAGAAAAATCAGTGTCGCGAATTTCTATCTATATGTAAAATTTTGCAGAATAACTAAGGCTTAGCCTTTTTTAGTTCATCGTTAACGTTATTAATGAATCCAATGTTTAAATAAGGTTTTTATTTCAATACTAGGACTGCTTGACATTGACAGTCGTATTTTTTATAAAACTTAATATAATTTATAAAAATCAAAAGAAGGATCGCCAACAAATATAGTAAAAATATTTATTTTTTAAATAAAAAGTATCCTATGTTACTTCTAGAGCCTCCAAAACTATGTGTACAAAGTTTCATGATGATTGGTTCAGTAGTTATTGCGTGAAAAGGTAACAAACAAACTCACATTCACATTTATATTAGTAAGGGATATACAAAGTACATGCATTTTACTCGCGACCATATCCTCTGACGTTCTTAAACAACAGCGCCATCTATTCGTGAAATTAAGTACTATAATAATCTATTCTAATAAATGATATTGATATTATTGTTGTAAAAACAAATGAATTTACAAAAAGTATTAAATATATTATTCTGCTTCCACACGATCGAATCGAAGGAATTGGCCAATCATTGTGTTTACGTGTATAGTAAGTAACTGCTTTCTTTCTTGTGTGAGCGGGACAAAAAATATACGGGGTGGTGCTCTAGAGCGTGACGAAAAATACTAATAACTATTTTTAATTTCGATCATTAATTATTTTAAAGCACTACAATTTTAAATGAAGACTAACATTAAAATTATAAAAAACAAAATCGCAAAGGTTTATTTATAAGGGACCAATTCGTGTCGTAACTCATAAAAAATGTCGTAAATATTTTATCAGGTCAACGTTTCAACTGTCGTCTGATTTCCCTTTACGCTCGCTTTATGACGTGACCTAACAAAATCTGAGGATAGCTACGTTAAAATTTTCATTGCTGACTCAGGGAATTTTGCTATTGAGGTAACCTTCACGGAGGGCGCATATTAACGTTCTACGTACTAATGCTTTAGGCAAATGCAAGTACTAGTTCTTATTTTCTACGATATCTGGAATCGTTCGAAGCTTTTTTTTATATTAGCCCAGCGACAGTCGACTCCACTATGCTGGCTTGAGGAGACGAATGTGCTCTGTCCAAATTAACAGGGCACACTCCTCTCGTTATCTCGGCTACTTCCAAGCTGATCTTAATCCTGAAGCTAATATTCATTGAATGAATAAAAATTTCGTGCTCAATTGCCCCGTATTACGCGAAAGAGTGCGTATAAACATAATCTAGTCATCAACTTCTCTATGGTCGCAGGAATTTCAGTTTTTTCCGGAACGTATCCCTAGCGTAAAGCGGGGCATTACTGTATAAACATTACTCGTATATACGTATAAACGTTACTCAAGTTCTTAACGTAGTCGGATCTACAAAATCGTAATTTTATTATACAAGCGATTAAAACTCAGAAACTATATAGAGAAAGGTTTTTTTTTCTTAAGATGAAGAATTATTATTTCAAAAAAAATATATATACATATTAGTTTCGACTATGTAAATAGGACATCTTTTTTATTTTTTTATTTATTTACTTTTAGTAAATGGGCTCCAATAGAGCGCTTTTACTCGTCAATACATATACAAATATAAATGAAATTAATTTAATAATTATCAATTTGATTTAGCTGCTGTATACTGGCATTGTCATCCTATTCATGTCATCCTATATATTATATACCTAAGGGTAAACACAAAATGACATAGATTATGGTATATGGTATAATATTATATAGATGTAATATAATGGTCCTGTTTACCCCCAAGAGAATAAAAAGCGTGAAGTACATTCGAAGGTAATCCGAATCCAGGTCTTGGGATATTGGAAATTAATTATGGAAAGTAAACAAAAACTAATTATAAACTTGAATTAGTATCTTACCTGAGGTTAAATCTAGCTTCTTGGGAAAGTTTTAAGGGTAGACAGAGTTAATGTGGTCGTTTATGTATTCTGTCTTAATCGAATTCTGATACACTGATATATGGTTACTAGGTTGCTTCTTCAAGTAGATATTTGTGTACAAATTTAGTATGCCTAAATCCCTACTAATATTATAAATGTGAACGTGTTTGTTATGTTTTCACGCAACAACTACTTAATCGATCATCATGAAACTTTGTACACATATTTTTGGAGGTACTAGAAGTAACATTATTAAAAATATATATTTTTTACTATAGTTTCCAACTGCCTATAGTTTCATATAGTTTCTGTTGAAATGATCTCTGATACTTATTTAATGTCTTAAATGCGAGCGAAGCCGCGGTTAAAAGCTGGTATAATATAAATGTGATATTATATGAGGTGTTTCATTGAAAGACCACGTATGTAATCGCTTGGATAAGTTCTTCCCTAAATCTCACGTTTATTGAGTTCGGAATAAAATAAATTTAATACCTTCTACAAAAGCCCAATGTTGATAGCATTAGATACAAGATGTTGCCACGTATATTGATATTATTCTAATAGAATAAAACGAAATAATACGGAAGCAAGAAAAAATACCAGCATATATTCTATTGTACATCCCCATGGAATCCCTTGACCGTAATAAATTATCTTTACCCTTCAAATAATAATAATAAAAAATATATTACTAATTTATTTTTGTTAGCCTCTGTGGTGTACGGGTTGGTACGCCGATCTGTTGCCCGGGAACTCAGCAACTATTATATCAGTGCAATTGTTTTAAGTTTATTGTTACAATAGAACAATGCGTTATTACAACTGTTGCTTATTAATAATTGGTTAATTGTATGTTTATATTTGTTTTTTGTTTCAATAGGAATCTATGTAATAATGTAAGAGAATAGAATTCCAACGTTCATAATCTAAAGCAGCGGTTCCCAAACTTTCTTGGCGAAGGAGAAAGCTCTAATATAATTATAAAAACTGATTTATATGTATTTATGAATAATCATATTGCAATGTAGTATTTAGTTGGAATATTTAAATGTAACCTTATAATCTCCCTTTGGTAGGTATTTTTTGCAGTAATATCTACGCGTATATTTGGCGTCAAGTTGTAACGAGTGGAGCGCCAGCGATTGCGCTCCTATGAAACGAAGTTTAGTACGATTCCTAGCATTGTATTCAATGAGTGCGAAAGAGAAACATGCCGACGCGTGAAACAAAAGATTTCGTATGAGAAATTAACCTAATCTGGAGCGCCGCTCACGCGCGACGTTGCCAAACCGTGCGTTCGGCCGTGCCGCGCGCCGCGGGGAATGATAAGCATAGAAAAACGCTTAATTAATTCTATATCTGATTTTCACAAGAAAGTAATAGATGTCTTCGCTCGCCAAAAAGACCGGCGAATGGATTTTCTGTACAAATAAAATAAATGGTAGGCTCTAGTTTTTTGTTTATTTTTTTGTGAACCCCCATCAAAAAATGTCACGAGCCAAGACAAAAATTTAATTAGGATCTCCTTGGCTTCTTCTCTTCACGCAAAAACAAAAGACGTAATAGGGTTATTGTTCTGTTGCTCTAACATTCGATTTTACTCTGACATCTTAAAGAAGATTGCTACTCCTTTCAATTCGCTATACGAACTCGCTCGAAGTCATAAAGCCCTAATTCTAAACTATTAGTCTAGCATATAGTTACATACATATCTATATATATAAAATGGATTATTTATTTATAAAGCCTACCTACAAAATTACATTAGAACTACATATTATAATAGAAAGGACTACTATTATATAAACTAAATGAAATTTTAATTATAGGATAGGACGGCATGCTCAAGGTGATAAAGGGATACTACACTTCTAATAAAATTACAAAAATACATAAAAATAAAAAAAAAGAATCAAATAGATAAAAGAAAGAGGGGAGAGAAAAAAATAGAAAAATATTCAACTCGATAGATAACTAGTGAGGAGATTTATCGTAAAATTTTTAAATTAAGTTTAATTTTATTTGACCGTAGACAGATACCGTAGCTTTATGGAAATGGATTGCAAATAACTTCAGATCCTTTTTACGTGGGAGGATGCCTCAGGAGACTGAAATAGCTACCTTTTGGTTATATATATACACCTATATTATATTTTTATATAAATATGCATAAAATTCTCAGGTTTTATTTTAAAAATATATAGAAAGAATGGCTGTACTGATTTGTATACTGGTTTGGTATGTGTTTTATAATGTTTGGTGTATATGTACCAATGTAAATTATTTCCCGATTATGAGTTTTATCGCATGCGGTTACTAATAATCATTGTAAACGGACAATAATGTGTAAGAAGCTAAGTGAATGGAAATTTAAGTATTAATAATAAAAATAATTAATGACATATTAAATAATGTCGAAAATATTATTATTTTTTATATCGTAAGTTTAATATTTTAATTAGTGAAATAAGAAAAGTAATTGGTATAAAATCGAAAATAAATCTAAAAGTTAAAATTAAATAAAATTAACTGAAATTAAAAATCCTAATTGCAATTAACTTGTAGGCTTCTTTGCAGAGAAAACACAGTTCCATTGAAGGCATAAAGTGGGGTTTCGTCCCCGTTGCACTCATATTTGTGTCCCAATTTAATACCATTGTGACCCAAAATACAACTGCGGTCTTTGATATATATATTTTTTGTATAAATACTATCATATATAGTATTTTATAAATTTTTTAAAATAATAAATAAATAAATTTACTCTTAATAATTATTATCAATTTACTACCCGTAAGAGGTTATTTAGTAAATACAAACATTTTTACGAAATTTTTATCTTATTTATATGATAAAGATTATGTAATCTAGAATATTTATTTCAATATTTACAAGTTTATTTATTAATAACGATAGACTGAGTCAAATAGGAATATAACCAAAGTAGTTTTTTTGTGCTCTCTGTTTTGCTTTTGGTCTATTCGTTCACGAAGCTAATGGACAAGAATATCTTTGTAAAAGCTTTTTGCTTAGTAATGGGTTGTAGAAAAGAACATTCTAGCGAGATCTGTGCTACTATCTGTTTAATGGTAACAACTGATTATTTATATTAAGCTGCTATTTTCTTTAAATAAATAAGCAAAGATGAATGTTTAAAACATATATCACATTCATAGTGTCTCCATTTGAAAGCTGAGCATGTCGGTCACCTACATTTTCATCTCGAGCGTGAACACCCTCGCAATGAAAAAGAAGCGCTTTCGTCGCTGCATGTTAAACTCGGAAATCCCACTTAATTACGCTATTCATTTCCGCTAAATTTTGTTTGCTTCAAGCGTTACCTGAGCGGATGTTTACGTTTCAATTTGTAATTTGTGCTTCATTACACTGTTATATACGTTTAAACTATACCTAGAAATTGTTTTTTATTAATTAGATTCTAACTTAAAGCCATAGAGTTCTATAAATTAATGATATACAATACAAAATACTTACTGTTCCCGCTGTAACCACAAACCCTTTCAAATGTCAGATTGAAACAATCAAGATTAATGCGGTAGTAGTCTTTTAGAATAGTTTTCAAATACACCACTAAATTAGGTTTAGAAAAATTAAAGCAGACTGTTTCAGTTTTTATTTTAATTTTAGAAATAATAGTAGAATGGACAATACCTAATGAAATGGTGATAGGTCTTATGACTGTTTCATGTTTTATATGTATTTCACTGACCTAAAGAAATGATGATGGGTCAAGTGGCCGCATAATATTTCAGAGTTGTTTTTGGCTAAATGAGTGTCTTTTTGTTGTTAAATAAAACCTTGAAAACTTGACTTTTTTTTTGTCAATGAATCACGTTCATAGTAATAATATAAAAATCGTATTTTATGAAGAATAGAAATTTATACAGGTTTTGTTCAAATATGTGAAAGGGACGATAAAAATTTCAAAGGGTCATATTTTATGGGTCCAATAGGTACTATCAACGTAAATGTAACTTTATTAGACTTTTAAAACTGAAAGATGTTGTTTCAGAAATACTTTACGAGATACTTAAAAGACCTCGCCTCCACACCTATGTTGTTTTAGGCTCCGATTTACAGACTTATTTACAAGGTTATTTCAGGCGTATATTATATACGTGGCACGGATAATTTTTGATTAAAAATAATTTTATTGTCTTACATACGTGTCTTCTGAACGTGTTTTTTTATTTAACAATTAATCAACTGTCGCTGAGACAAATTAAGCCGGCATAGGGGATACGACTTATTTATCTGTTGTAGTAATTTGTTTGCGGTCGCTAAACGTCAGATAAAACGTCTGAAGGTAAAAAACAAAACTCCTATTTTCAATCTTAAGAAACATAGCAACGAAATTTAACATGCATAATAATAAATACTTTATTGCTTTAAAAACATAATAATAACAATACAACAACAATAGGAAGCAGGGGGGCTACTCAGGCGTATCCGAAGTTTCGTGATACGGCCGTCACTTCTATAGTTTATGTGAGTTTTGACACATAAGCCCGTGAAAGTCCTGTCAAATGTCCATAAAATAAGCATTGTGTGGCCTATCCGTCGTGACGTCACTGTCAAATCCGTAATTTCGTGAATGATTACGTAAGTGTTCCTGAGTAGGAAACGTCCGTATTTTCGTCCGAAGTGTACCTGAGTAGGCCCCCAGATTTGGAACAATTGGCGATCTTATTACTAAAAGTAATTTCTTCCAGATAACCAATTGTCATAGGAGAAGCAGTGTTAGTATCGGGCAATGCAATTTAGATAAATAAAATACATAAATATAAATAAACTATATAGGTACAAAATAAACATACTAATTAAACATAATATTATTCAGAAGGAGGTATAGTGATTTAAGTTTAAGTTTAAAGATAGGGAGAGATGGTGCAGAATAATTACATTTTTGACAGTGCCTATATTAACGTCTAAGTTTTAACCATATTTGACCTAATTTTACCGACTCCACGTTCAGAAGGGCTCTCAACGTGCGCCGAGCCCCCACGAGCGTTATGTTTTGAAGAGAATACCCTATATCCCATTTCATATTATAAAACCACGGTTTCAAATATAAACATTACAAAATCACTTATTAAACTTTAATGTTATGCGTACATAGTGTATATGAACCGTTTGTTTTTATTTTTTTAATATAAAAATTTTTTTTTTCACCATTTACAATACAAGGACGTAGGTAGAACATAATTAATACATTATTTAGGAGAAAAATTTTGAATGTGGACCTGAAAGAAGAAAAAAAGAAATGCAATGACGTCACTCACGGAGAGTACAGCGGACCGGTCACTATACAGTGTGTTTTAATTTTTTTCTACCTTCATTCATTTATATATAATTATATAGCTAATATCTCAGTTTGAACTCAAATTCTTTAAAGGAATTTTTAATGTGTATTATTATTTTATTGCTGTTTTTATGAATTTTCATCTTAAATATTGTCATTTGTTTTTGTTATTTTTTTAATTTCCATAAAATTTTAATTATGCATTTATTATAATTACCTAATATTTTATTGAGCACTATACAATATATTGTTTTAATATTTATCTTGTGAAAACTGTCCTATCCTATAATTAAAATTTAATTTGATTTAATTAGGCTTAATTAATGAATAATCTTAATTTTATGACGTGAACGATAGAGACAATTGCTAGAAATGTCTTTTTGAAAGATCCAATGCAAATATATAGGTCCTATATACTATCCTCCCTACTATATAAATGTGAATGTGAGTTTGTTCGTTACGTTTTCACGCAACAACTACTTAACCGATCATCATGAAACTTTGTACACATATTTTTGGAGGTACTAGAAGTAACATAGGATACTTTTTATTAAAAATAAATAAATTATTCTTTACTATAGTTTCCAATTGATTCAGTTTCAGCTGTTTGGAATTTTTATTTCTATATTTATTTTTATTTCCGTCTGTCATTTTTATATATATAGTATAAAACTATTTGAATTTTTGAGGTTAGATCACATTGAATCATTTCTATTGATACTTATTTAATGACTTAAATGCGGGTAAAAGCTAGTAATACTATGTAACGCTTTGAATTAATCCAAGTAGGTATTACAAGTAAAATGTAACATATTTTAGTGAATACAAAAACTTTAAAAGCAGCATTAGAGTGTATAAAGATGAACTAAAAAGATAAACTTAGTCAAAGGACGGCTCTTTTAGAAAAATCAAACATGCTTCGGTCATCTGCTTGAAAAGTATATGAAAGGCCTTTAGAAAGTGGACACTGTTACGTAGTGAGCGGGCCGTTATTTCAAATTTTATTTAACTAAGACTTTTTCGAAATTATGTCGATACTGAATGTGTAGTTCACCGCTCATTATAATACGTTATTGCATGAACACTAGCGTGATAGCTAGATAGATAGTAAAACTGTCTGCGTTATTTATTATTTTAGTAGTATATATATAAGACACTAGGTGTTCAAGTAATTATTTAACAACTTTTAGCTTTTAATAATTTCTATGCATTAACGTGGCGTTGTGTCAAGACGTCCATAGACAATCGCGACACGACCAGAGACTATGGCGCTGCGAAGCATGGCAAATATGAAATGTCGTTTCTTTACATATATATGTATATTTTTTTGTAATATATATTTACTTATTTAGTATTATTTATATCTTTATTATTGTAATTTGTAGTATTTTTTTTCTTTTTTTTACCCTACTATTTACTTCCAGATCTACTACCCTAAGTTTGGTTGCCTGGTAGAGATCACTGTTTAGTGATAAGGACGCCTTTTGTTCTTTATTTTATTCTGTTCTTCTTCATAAGTATTATTTTGTGCAATAAAGAGTTATTATTATTATTTAAAGATTAGCATGGATAAAAAATGTTTATAAAATTATTTTTTATGTCGTGCCATCAGAGGGCGTTTTAAAATTAAGTTTCTACTCTTATTTATTTATTGTATGTATTTTTGATAATGTTATAATGTTTCATTTATTTACCAATAGATGGCGTGTAGAATGTAACGTTCGATTTGGTTTACCTAATTAAATAAAATATTTTAGGGATTAAAAACAAACTATATTTAAATCCATTTTAAAACACCAGCCCGAGAGACCAGAGGGTCACTACTCTTTGTAACATTAGCTTTAAAACAGTTCCTTTTTTACTTTTCTGTAAATCCTAGCAACTTTAATGTTTAAAAGATATTTTACTAAATACCTTTTCCATACTGAAATTAAGCTAACTTTTGTATCTTTTTTAAAAGGACGTTAGTCCATAATATGAACATAGATACCTAATTTTTAGAGATGTGCCGATTATGACTTTGGCCGACTAGCCGACTAGCCGATTAGTCGGTTGTAAATAAGCCGACTAGTCGGCCGACTAATCGGCCAAGCCGACTACGGTTTAAGGGATTCCCGTGACGCTTCGTTTACAGCTGATTCGCTGCAATTTCAGTCACTACTGACATGTGGACAAATATAAATAACAAAAAAAGTTTTTTGAGTTTTACAGCTCACTAGTTTGACGATAGTTTCAAATATCATCAGGCAGAATTGCAATATATGTCATTAAATATTATGTTGATTTGTTTTTTAATTAAGATACTAATTTTGTTTGATAAATGTCATCAATATGTTTTCTTTACAAGGAAGTAACACATACATTTTATTGAGAAATAGACACAAAGTAAGAAGCTGGATAGTCGGCACTTTTTACCGATTAGTCGCCGATTAGTCGCCGACTACGATAGTGGCCGGATAGTCGGCTTTACCGACTAGTGGCCGACTAGTCGGAACATCTCTACTAATTTTATATTTAACAACTTTTAATCGAAAATTATCCCGCATAGTAACAAATAAAATTTCCCTTCCATTAACAAGACGTTTCCATGCGTACGTACATACTAGGAAGATATGATGTTGGGTCTATTACTTCGACACTGGCCTGGGGGGCTACTCAGGCATATTCAAAGTTTCGTGATACGGCCGTCACTCTGTAGCTTACGTGAATTTTGACATATAAGCCCGTAAAATTTCCTGTCAAATATCCGTAAAATAAGCATTGTGTGGCGTATCCGTCATGACGTCTCTATCAAATCCATAATTTCGTTAATGATTACGTAGGTGTTCCTGAGTAGGAAACGTCCGTTTGTCCTCCAAAGTTCGTGCTAGTGAGTAGCCCCCCAAAAACAAACGCGTTCGCACAACAGCGGTGGTCCTGTAAATAGAATAGAATATAAAAGGTTGCCCAAGGTTTTTAGGCAATTAAAAGCAATCTAGTTCATATAATTGGTTGTTTCAGGCGTTACTTTGCGGAAATCCATATTAAACGAAATTATTTGAAATTATTTTAAAATAACCTCCACCAACATTCAATAACTTATCTCGACGCGTTTCGCCAGTTCACGTGGCATCATCACGATACGTGTGGTCGCTTCGGCTTCGCTTCGACGACTCAATATAATAAATAATTTCCTTTAATCTAGTTCATGTTTTTTAAAAAACAAATGAAAGACACATATTGATTTTAATGTTTTTATTTTCATGCTGTCATAAGATTTTGTAGTAACGTTTAGATAATTTAGTTATCTTATAAACTTTGAATGACGTTTAATTATTATTAAGTTTTAACTTTAAACACAAATAAACCTTCTTTTTAATTACGTTAGTTACAAAAATAAGACAATAAATAAAGAGTAATTATTTTATATTGAAATTCTGACGCATTTCTTCTATAATATATTTACGCAATCTTTTGCTGGCAGCAACATACGCTAAATTAATAAACCAATATATTAAATAGACACCAAAATAAATACAACATTAATTTAATTTTTTTTAATTACTCTTAGGAAAAATACTGAATCGCATTACATACTTTACATAGAAGGTAATGAAATTATTAATTAACCTATTGTAAGTATACAGTCTTTAAAATTCTATTAGTATATACATGTTTTTTTTGTCATCGAATGACAATTTTTGCTCCAATACAGTTTACGAAGCGGGTAGTTGTCATTTGTTTTTCCATGTACCTCAATATGTCGCTTTCGACATCCCTAAATCATTAATTATAAATAATATAATAGTTTAAAGAATTTATTAATATGCCAATGACATTAACCGCTGAAGGATTAATTAATTTTTCTAATTATATTGAAACTTAAATTTCTCCATTTTTAAAATGGTCTATATTTACATTATGGTGAAAATCCGATGTAGACTACAAACTTCGAATTTGATACATATACCTGTATGATTAGGTTTTAGTTATAAATACTATATTTACAAAGT
>JAPWLS010000897.1:0-27117 GCA_028551675.1 Tineola bisselliella | reverse complement strand
TTTGGCACGAAACCGTTATTAACTTTTTTGTTTTTTTTTTGCTTTAATGACGTGATGTTTTATATTACGTTTACCATATTAATTGAAACGATTAGTGTTTATTATGTCAGATGACAGCGAAAAGCCAAAAATGATTTCTTTAATAAAATTGTTTGCGGCAGCAAAACAAATGGGAACGCACCCATACCAAGTTAGTACTTAACAACCGACGTATGCTTGTTTCCAGTTTGCCTGCGATTTGTTTTCGTTTTGTGATTTTCGGAGTTTTGTTTTGTTTGAGAAAATGACTGATAGTGGTTTTGTGAAGGTGCAATCCGATAATTTTCTTACGTCCTTATTTCTCGGAATAAGAAAAAAACACTTTGTCAGGTGCATTCTTTGTTGTATTATCACATTTCTGCATAAGACAATACTTATCTGCGTTGCTTCATGGTTTAATGATGGTGATACAAAATATTAATTCAACGCCAGTACAAGAAAAGAGAAAACTGAGATTATCCGGCCGTATTGTCAATAGAAATCGTATTATCAACTTTGACACTATGAGCACTATGACGTCACAGAGCGCGCCAAAGCGGAGTGGCGTTTAAATGCACTACAATCGTTTAATAATTTCGGTCTTCATTATTTTACAAAATATACGTTTTTTCGATGCCGGGCTTTTTTATATAGATATATAACAATAAAAGCTATCGTTTAGGATCATAAAAAAAAATCATGCATATACCCTATTGTTACAACACCACACACCCCTCTTCAGCTACTTTCAAACTCCTGGTATTCCAATACGGTGTTACGCTGAATATACACGTAATTACCTTATCTTATAACTAAATATACGTTATTAGTACCTAGTATGCAATATATGATGCTGTATTTCCTTTTTTCATATAGTACATATAAAAGTTCCTGTTTACTTTATTCTCTTACATCATCATTAGATTCCTATTGGTACACTTGAACTTATCAAAATACAATTAATTAATCATATACAGCAACTGTAATTAGCTTTGTCCACTTCAACAATAGATATAATAATATTTAAAACTAGCTATCATTAGTTTTTACAGGTATACATATAACATGAAAAATCCATTCGCATTCGAAAAAACAAAAACCGAATGACGAAACACGATCATGTGTCCAAATGCATTGCCAAAAAGACTACATAATAATATAATATTAAACAGGTATATCTAATCAGCTGATTTGGGTAAACATAAAATGGGTGTTTTAAATTCTTTAATCGTAATTTATACAACTTTTAAATTCAATTGTTTCATTCTATTTTTAAAACAAGATGTTATAGGCTTATTAAAAAAAACAAATGATTAATTTTTATCGTCAATTGTTTTAATATTAAACGGTTCAATGTTCTTCTCTTAAGCCGAGTCTCCTGCGCGTGTGTTTTCGAAACATTACACAAAAACATAGAAACATTGATTGGGGCGTGGCCATACACATTTTTGTATTTGTACACAATGTTCAAGAGACAGATTTTTTTAAAGATTATAGTTACACGTACAATAAAAAAAGCAAACAGATCTATATAATAAGCATCAAAGAAATGTTAATAAAGACGGCAATGAAAATAAAATGAGAATGAGTCGATTATTGGTGTAATTAGATGTACAAACACAACTTTATCTGATATCAGGATGATCATCTATAAACATGATAATGCTATCATTGCGAATACAATATGGAGTAATCTTAAACATTAATTATCTTGTCAACTATAGGAGGCTATTATACATGAACACATTTTTCAGTATATGCAGCCAATACCCTAACTCCAAGTTAGGACACCCTGTGCTATGGATACATATCAGGACAAGAACAACACAAACATATCACACCCAGAACCCAAATCAAACCCAATTCCTCTGCAAAAGTGGCTAGTTACTACGCTACATAGTTCGTTATATTAAAGATCAAAAATTCCCAAACTATTGGTTCGCGATTTTGAATAGTTGGACTCTAAAATGTAATAAATATGTATGTGATAATAGAACAGTCATTCATTCATATTGGACACAGTTGTATTTTCAATTCCAATTAGAACAGAAAAGATGACATGAGACTCAAGAGGTGGATTTCAATATTGGAGGTTTTTATTAGATAGGTCTAAAGTCAGTCAATTTTGGGAACTACTGGTATAAATAATTGTTTATTCATAAAAAAAACCTTGTTAGGGAGAGCTTTCTATTTAAAAACTGTAATTTAGTTTTATTTGTCTTCCATTAATCTTCCTTTAACCAGTTTTAAATTAATAAAAATAATTTAGAGTTTGACAAGTGTTTACATTCTAATTAGAACTTTGTAATCTCTTTATTGCACTGTAGCTTGAATACTGAATACTGGCTGAATTATCTTCAATAGACATCTAAGATCAATTAATAAAAGAAAAAGAAGAAGTTACTCACACTTCCTTTATAATTAATTACAATAAAAACTATCTATGTCAAGGGTAAATGCATCTTTTTGCAACTTGCTTCACAATTATAGATGAGTAAAACTCGTTTATATCACGTAGAACGAGAGCAGAGAATTAATTAGAAACTTCACATAATTGATAATTATTTGTATATAATATAGAAGGTATCTTAATTACCTAGTACATAGGTACATTTAAGTACCAACACATTAAGTACCAACTTTTTTCTATATCCTTAGACATATTTTTCACAGAATATACACAATAAGAAATAATTTTAAAAAAATTTAACCAAATTAAACTGCAAACAATTCACTTTTATATTTGTTTTCAAATGGGAACATTTACATAATTCTAAAATCTACATAATTAATTTACATTGTGGGTTGTCCCAACTGGGAACATTGGTATTTAATGTGTTAAATTTTTGATTATATAGTTAAGTTATCCTTTTAAAAACAGATTTCGCCTAACTAGTAAAATTAAAAAAAAATAACAAAAGTTAAACAAATTTAAATGTAGCCCGAGAAAGTGTAGCAAAAAAGAATTGAATTAAATAGTAACAAAAATACAAAAAACATGTGCTTGTGTTATTAACCTGCAAAAACAAGTAATGATCGACTTTAGATAATATTAAATTAATTAGGTCATTTTTAATTAGTTACTTTATACTTAATTATACAACAAAAATGTGATTATTTGAGGGTGAGAGGAAATTTTAACATGGCATAAACTTTTTTATTTAAAAAAAACTGCTAAATTCTTATAGAAATATTTTTTGCTGAAAATAAAATTTCAATATCATTACAATTCAAAATGTATTTTATTTTTAAATATGTGATCCTCTAATTGTTAGTATACTTCAGATTTCAGTAATTCTTTTTTAAAATTAAATATTCTATATAAAGACAAAAACTTACCGGATAAAATAATAATCGGTTTGAATCTCAGGAAGTCTGTGATGAGGAATACCACAACTAACAGTGCCAAGTAAGAGTATGTGCCGACTGGATATACATCTCTATTCAGTTGCACCTCAGTTATGTTCCGCCATTCACCAAGTAGAAATTCTGACACAAAAGGCTCTGAAGGACGGATCTCCCTTAAAGTACCAAATGCACAGAGCAATAGTGTAACTTTTAACCACTCTTTCATGATTGTATTAATTTAGTTGCATCAATTCTTCAGCCTAACCTAACCTCCGGATCCGACGAGTGTCGGCTCCCACCTCCGACAACATTATGTCAAAATCTGATGTAACACACAACTGCTGACACTTAAATTAACGCTACATCGTTAAATATAAGCAAGGAAAATATTTTTAAACACTATATTGAGTTTATTACACTTTCACATTATATAAGTTCTAATGAAACAATAGTTATGAAAATATTATAAATTACAGACAAAACTTCGGTCTTAGCAACTAAGATCGAACAGTCACTGCCAGTTTCCACGTAACTTATGTCATTACACTTATATATCTATTAGATTATTACAATTAAATGTTTTATTTAACTAGATAGAGAGATCTAAATTTCTATTCGCATTTATAAAGTTCAAAAGTCACTGACCCATGGCGGGCCCGCTAAAGCTTTTATGAGGAACGCACAAACACGACCCAATCAATTATAGAAAATTTGGTAGCCCTTACAAGTCTAAAATTAAATAATATATAAGTAATAATTATGTAATAGTTTAATAATACACGAGAATCACCATTATACACATTAAACCTCTTCTTTTCTTTTATAATTTTAGATCGAATTAATTTTGGTCGTGTATAGATCGATCTTGATTTCGAAATTTGACGTACACAAATGTTTTGACGGGTGATGTGACAGAAGGTCTTTAACTGTCATGGTTATCAAAATAAATCGGTCAGCTGGTAGTGGAGGTTGGAGCATCTGTTTGTTTTTCTTATCTTACAACTAAAACCTCTAATACAATTATAGACCATTGCAATAATTTAGTTATTATAGGCAATTAGTGTTTTCCTTGTATAAAATTATCAAAGAGTTTATATGACTAATAAAAATGACTAAAGTGCAACAAGAGAATTTATCCGCAAAAGAACATACTTATCACTGTTCTTTATGCGAAAAACAGTTTAAGTGGAAGAGTGAAATGAAGAGACATGAACTAAGTCATAATCCACAATACAATTGCAATATTTGTAGCAAGAAATTCAGTTTTCTGTAAGTATATACATATTTTTCGTTTTCAAGGCCATTTGAGTATTTTATGGGCGTATTTTTTGTATATAAACAATATTTTAGCTATAATGTATGGGGTTTTAATTTATTTTTATTCAGTAGTTCCAGGTTTATTGTAGTGTAATAATCAAAGTTCAAATGTGATAAAATTAATAGTATATTAGCATTATGAGTAACTCACTCAAAGTACATGTATTAGTTTTAATCATGTAAATTAATTGTAATACTATGTATTCAAAGATAAGATTTTAAGTATTTATTTATATTGTGATAAATGCAGTTTGTATTTTTGTTTATAACCAACAAGTTATAGTGACCAAGATTTTTGGGTGATTAAACCTCATATGTACCCAATTTGGAGTGTACACCCATTTTGTCTTTCTATTTTGTAGGTAAATATATGGGGTCTCAAATTTCAATTAAACTTACACTCCACTTTTGGCTTCTTCATATCTATAGCCTCCTTTATTTATTGAAAAAACATCATCAATAATAATAATTACGTATATGCAGCTGGGAGAAGTAATGCCCTATTGACATATTTTAAGTTATTGTGTTATTTAAACATTGTCATATGGGTCTTGGCTCCCAGCCATCTTTTAACACTTGCTGATCTCGTCATTGTACGTCCTCCTACAACGAGAGGAAAAGCAGTTTGGATTACAAAGCGTTCATCACCAAAAAAATTAAAATATAGCCAGTGACACAAAATAGTTTTTGTGTAAAATTCCTGGAGTTAAGTATAACTGTATTGTGTTTATTATTATTACAGATCAGCATTAAGAAGACACGAGAAGACCCATGAAAGAATAGAGCCGGTACTTTGTAAGGAGTGCGGTGGAACTTTCCGAGACGAAACCTTATTAAAAAGACATTTTAAATATGCACATAATGGTGAGTGTTCAGAGTTATATAATGACAAATTAGGAGCAGACAGTTAATTTTATAATTGTCACTCTCTGACAATTAGGTTTGGTAACTTAATTCTGGTTTGAGTCAGGTAATAAACGGTTGACAAGAAAGCGACTTAAGTTAGTTTTTCAGTCCTGAGTCGTAAACTACAATAATTTTTATGTATAAAAGCAACACACATTAATAATAAGGCAGTAATAAAAACCACACCACTATTTTAAAAATAAAATAAAATATTACTAAAATAACTTTTATTAAACTGGTAGAAGCAAATGAAAAAAAAAAAACAAAACAAAAGAAGTAGATAACTATATATAAGATTATTGTTTCATTTTATTTTATTTTTATTAATTACCGCAATTATTACTACAAGTTTTATTGATAAAACAATACATAAACAGATAATTATTATAATAATGGAAATTATGCTAATTTAAAACAAATATATATATCATAACATATTTATTCTATTTTAAAAGACTATGTTTATAATCTATTTAGACAATGACATTGAAGGATTTTATTAATATCTCTATGGTGAAATTTGAATACAATTTACATATAAAGTGTAATCTGCCACACTTATCACTTATCAAATATTCATACAAAGATATTCCTATCGATTATTGCAGGTATTTTTGTTTTTTATCATGCAATATTGTTACCATGTCTGATAAAAGATGATATTTGAATGAGATTGAGATAGGTAGAAGTTAATGTTGTTATTTTTATTTTACACATAATTGGCGGGGTAGTTTAAAGTATCACCATCAATTTAAAATTATTTACAAATTGTTCCAGGAGAAACCTTTAATTGTACGAAATGTTCTGCATATTTCTCAAGTGAAATAGCATTGCAGACCCATAGTAAAATACATAAGGTTAACAGTGAGCGGAGATATAAGTGCAGGTTCGATGGTTGCGAGAAAACCTTCAATTTTCCACATCATCTCAAGCATCATGAGTTAACACACACCGGGTCAAAACAGCACTTTTGTAGTGTTTGCGGGAAAGGTATTGGAAAGTTCATTAACACTAGATTTACCAGCTTAAATATACCTATTTTTACCAAAACCAAAAAAGTATATATTTGTTACAAATATATATAAAATAATATAAAATTTATAAAACTAATTCTTCTGTTATAAATTAAAGAAGATTAGAAAAATTAAAGAAAATGTTACATGCAGTAGGAATTTTAATTTTATCTTGCAAGACCAGTCATTTTGACTGGTCTGTTAAATCTAGTGTTAAATATTGATATTTTTAAGCAAGTCTATAAGTTATTGGCAAGATTTTATCTCCATCATTATTATTGTAATGTTTATATTACAGGATTTATTCAGGCACATCATTTGAAAACTCATATGAAGGGCCATGAACCTGAAAATTGGTTATATTGTAATATTGACCAATGTAACAAAAGGTTTTCCAATCAATATGCTCTGAAACGTCATATAATGACTCATAGTAAGTAGTATAATTAATTATTAGTTCAATATTGATTTTAGTTTTAATTTATGCGGGTTAAATATAGATTTTTTTAAAAATTGAAATACTTCATTACATTCTTTATTTGTGCGTGTTTTTGTTAGTATCTGTGGAAGAATTGGGAAAGATAACTCATTTTCATGTGGATTCCTTGCGACTGTGACATGGATCTATAAATTCTTTACATTTAATTCGGTATTTATCTTAATTCGTGATAAAAAGATGGAAACTTTTCAGATCATTAATATTGTCAACTTATTGCGATAGATAGCGCTGCAAATTTTTATGGCTTAATTTAAATTATTTATATTTGCTCAAAAGGTAATGTAGACACTGAATCTTTAATTTTAAATATTGTTTTGCAGAAAATAAAAAAGAGAATAAAGCTACCCTTCCAATGATTGTTGATGATCAAATTAATTCTAATAAAATAAAAAGTAAGCATTAAACTTTTATTTTATTTATATATTTATAATTTAGCGACACATTGCCTCTTTACACAAATTAATTATATTCACAATTTACAGGTCATGTACTGTGCGACACATGCGGCGAACTGATAAGACAAAACCAGATATCCAGACATTCAATCAAATGCCAAAAGAATTCCAAAGAAAATGCACCTATAGATTTAAAAATAAATCAACATAACCTTGAAGAAAATTCTAATTCGTCTTTAGAAATATTCGCTGAAATAAAAGACAACGGTAACAGAATAGAGGATATAATTAAATTGGAGTTTGGTAATTGCAAAAAGTCTGGTTGCGCTGGCAAGGATGGTAAACCGGATGAGAATTGTTTATGTGCCAATATAGCCACAAGCCCTGATAATATTAGTTTGGAAGACATATCACCCCAGCCAATAGAAAGGGCGAATGTATACGAAAATTTAAATAAAAAAATGAATTGTCTGAGTTTCTCTGAGAAAAAGTATTATACAGCCATTGAAGAAATAGTTAAAAATGAAAATGATGTAGATTATGATAGTTGTAAAAATGTTTTTGGAGGTTGCCTGGTGTCTAAAGACGGCCAACCTAATGAAAATTGTATTTGTGCTAAATTTTCTAAGAGAAATACTAAAAACCTAAGTGATTGCAATAATTGTGTGGTTAAATGTGATGATTATTATAAAAGCGATGACATGTATGATGATAAAATTGATGAAAATAATGATATGAAAGATGGCGACAAAGATGATCAAGCAGTATCCAATTCAATAATAACTAAAAGATTAAATGATTGTAACAATTGTATGGTAAAGTGTGAAGATTATTATAAGACTGTTGAAAAAGCGGATGATTTTGGTGATTCTAAAGATGATCAAACAATTCCATACAGCTGTAAAGCTGCATTAGGCAATTGTATTGTAAGTGGGGATAGTACTATAGGCGAAGAATGCTTATGCGCAAAAATGTATAACGGTGTTAATGCAAGTCATGAAATTGAGGATTTGACCCCTTTGTCTTCTATGATTTGGACGGATTAGGTCAATCTCTCTGATTGAGTTATACAGTGTGTCCAAAAAGTATTGTAAAGCATCTTAAAAGAGAAACTAGATGTTGTCCTGTACCATGAAGGTCATTTCAAGGTCAAGTTGAAAATATTAAATTGGAACCCGTGCGTTTTTTTCTAGAAATCTTAAAGCGCGTGATATTTCGCATTTAGATAGGTATTAAATTTGTAATGGTAATTTTTTATTTCTCGCCAATTCTGTGAAGATCATCTGGTCACTGATACTTTTTTGACAGGTTGCTTGATATATTCAGTGGATTTATTATTATTCCTGAGTTGGTTCGAGGCTGATTGGTACTTCACTAAAAATATATTTTATATTCATTTGAAGTTGGATTGAGAAAATGTGTCATATTTTTTGTTGTTGTAATTTTTATATTTTTAAAAATTAGTACTTAAGTTTATTATTGGCCTATACTTAGTGATTATACTGTGATGTATTTTGTTTTCAAAATAAATTATTTTTATTATCATCCTGAGTTTGAATTAATATGCATTAACAATATTTATATTTGATTATAAATGGCTTCTAGCAACACATTTGTCAGATTTGAGGAAGGAGTCGACTCGAACTGGTGTGTATAATAATAAAAAATAATACTCATGTAGTTATATTTAAATTTATTTACAACATAATTCTTTACATTTTAAACCATATTATACAAAATATAATCTTAGCTAACAGTTGTAACTATTCATTATACTACAAGACATTACTAAAATATATACATTAAACAATTGAATCTGGCTTTTTATCACATAACAGACATGGCAGCTGATTTTTTTTTATCTAGTTATCAAAAAACAATAAATATCCACATGTTATATCTAAAAATATAGCCAATACATCATGGTAACAAAAGGGAAAGTGAAATTATATACCAGAAATATCATTTAAAAAATAACTACGTTTTAAGGACCTTAGGAAATATAACATAAAAATTAGTTTTAATTAAACATGAATTACAATAAATAAAACTAAAAAAAAGTCATCAATTTGACTCGTTTTCCATACGTGACTAGTCTAATGAAAACAAGTATTAAAATTAATTATCGAGGAACGTTTTTTTGTTCATTAAAATCTGAAATACAAAATTCCGCTTATGTCCGAGCGATTTAAAATCTTTCTCTATTATGGTACAATTTAATTGGTCGTTTGCAGAGAGTTATGATAACGACCAAAGAAAATGGGCCTCTTAATCTATTGTACAACACTTAAACGCCTAGAAATTCCATAATCATATTATTTACATTAATATTTCATTCCTATTTACATTATATTTTCTTTATGTCAATTTATTCTTAGATTGTTAGGCGTTTGTGTAGACTTATTTCTGTACATTTTTACATAAAAACAAAGCACCAATTATCGAAGCTATGATTCGTTACCAGATATTGTTCTTTCACTGCTTTTTGGCATATCACTTAAATCGTTATTCGTATTGACTTTATCATCAGAAATCGGTTTTACACTTAAATATTCGTCATCATCTTCAGCACTTTTCTCTGTGGATTCCAGCCTTAATTTGGAGTCTTCTGTTGTAAGTTCCCGGGATGGTAAATCAGAAGTATCTGTTAGGAATGTGGCTAACTCTTGCGCATCTGTATTTATTTCTATCTTCGTTTCAGTTACAGCGTTGGAGTTAGTATTAGAACTAGCTTGAGATGTCTGATCTTTGAGTGCATCTTCCGTATGGTCACTCAAGGTTTTATTTAGAGCAGATTCTGTTGTAACTGTTTTCGTTTCTTCGCTATGTGAATCTACATTGTTAACTTTTACTTCAATATCAAATGATGCGGGGGAAGTTGTCGATTCATGGTTTGATACACTGGAATTGTGCCTTGCTTGCTCTTCAACATTTTCGTTTTGAGTTTCATTATTTATAGATTCTAAATCGTGTCCTTCCAAAAGTTTCTGAACTAAGTTTTTATTGTTCTCGATTTCTGGGAGGAAAGGATTCATTTCGGTTTCGTGGTCGTGGTATTGGGAGGACTGTGCACCCATGTGTGGCGCTGGTGTAGTGGTATTATGGTTGGATACCTCATAAATCGTTATGTTTAAATTGTTCAAAGCTGGTGTGTTATGTTTAGTAACTTCTGTAATAGATACCTTTTGTTCTACAGCTCTGTTTAATGCATAACTTTCATTTTTAGACTTTTCACTAGATTCTTCTGTTTCCCACACTGGTGCCGGCTTATTGTCTAAATCGCTCACATTTGAGTTGCCATTTGTTTCTTCATGTTTGCTCTTTTCTACAGATTTGTATATGTAATCACTTACGGTTGTACTTTGAAATGAACTCTCAGTTTCTACTACAGACACAGATTCCTCATTCATTCGCTTGCTATCTCCATCATTATAATCATGAACCATTCCATATATCGGCATTTGATCAGTTAAAGTTATGTGACCATTGGAATTTAAATAATCGGATTCTCCTTCCTCTTCTACCATATCTTTTGTTGCATCGGCAGATTCTTCTGTTACATGTTCTGAAAGCCAATCATCATTTGAAGTGTCTACATTATTAGGAGTTTCTTCGACTGCTTTGGATGAACGGTTGCCTAATATACCATCGGCAAGCGTGACATTATCTTGACCAGCACTATTTTTAACTTCTCTATCAGCGACCTTTTCAATTTCTTCATTCTCTGCTACAAATTGATAATCATTATTTGTCTTTAAATTCCTTCCTTCTTCTATTCCGATGTGGGGTTCCATCTTTTCATCGTGTAAATTCTCTTCCTGGCTTAAAATTGCGATATTATCTTCAGTGGAACTCATTTTGCTAATCACTTCAGTAGTAGTTGTTGTGCTTGTTGTGGTTTTAGCAAGTTTTGACTTTTCTAATTCCCGAAAGTAAGCTTCACTTTCTTCAGGCGTGTCAGAAATATCGTTAGATAACATTGTGACGCTCGTTTCAGTTTTCTTGTTACTTTCAGTGATGATGTTATGATTATTTTTCATGGTTTCTTCAAGGTAATCACTGTGAGTTTCGGGCATAATATACTTTGTAGTGTCTTCTGAACTTTCCGTTGTTATTTCACGCGAATTTGACTTTGAATCCAATAATAAACCGTGGAGATTTACACTTTCATGCATCATGTGTTGTGAGTCAGCTGTAGTTTCAATTGTATCCAATCTTTCAGTCGAGTACTCATTTTCATATAAGGGCTTCACTTCCAATATGTGTGGAATGCTTCTTGCTTCCGATTCATCATGTGGTTGAGGCTCAGGAGTTGCTTCTAAAGATCCCACGGTTGAGTCAATCATTGGCTTGGCAGAAGATCCCGAAGTTGTCTCAGAAGTTGTTTCTGTTTCTGCTTTTGATACCGAGATGGGTTCTCCTGCAGGTTCTGACTTAGGTTCTGCCGTAGGCTCAGAAGTAGGTTCTACTACTGGTTCGGAAGTAGGTTCTGCCGTAGATACAAAAGTAGTTTCATGTGCATGTACACGTACAAATTTGGAATCTGCTGTAGGTTCAGAGGCGGGTTCCGCCATAGGTTCAGGAATTGGTTCCGCTGCAGGCTCAGCGGTCGGTTCTGCTGCAGGATTAGCAGTCGGTTCTGCCACAGGATTAGCAGTCGGTTCAGCTACTGGCTCAGATTTAACTTCTATTAATGATGTCTCTGTAGGATCAGATATTGGTACTGATGGTTCCGCTATGGGCTCAGGCGTAGGCTCAGATTTCGATTCTACTGATGGTTCAGCTGCAGGGTCAGATTCAGATACTGCTGATGGTTCTGCTATAGGTTCAGATGCAGGTTCAGATTTGGGTTCTGTAGGTGGTTCAGCTGTAGGCTCTGCTGCAGATTCCGATCTAGGATCCATCGATGGTTTTGCTGTAAATTCAGTTACAGGTTCAGCTGTAGGCTCAGAATTTGGTTCTGGTTCAGCAGTGGGTTCGGGTAATGATACAGGAGCGAGTTCTGCTGATGGTTCAGCTGTGGGCTCTGCCTCAGGCGTTAAATAATCTGAGTCTGGACTAGTGTCTGATTGAGAGGTTTCTGGTTCTGATTCAGGTTCAGCTGAAGGTTCAGGTTGTGGTTCTGCTGTTGGAGTAGGATTACCGAACACATGAGAAAACGTTAAATCGTGATTTTCTTGCGTTGTTGTCTCAGCAGTCTGACTAGTTTCTTTCCAATCAAAACCAGCTTCATGAGCTACATGAACACTCTTAAAAGTGTTCGACTCTTCTGTGATCGGTCTGGAAGTGCTGAGCTCAGTTTCATGCCCGAAATCTAGAACCTTGTGTTCTGGCGGTTTATAAACTATGCATTTCTTATCATTATTCATATCAAGTATTTGTCCTTGAGGGCAAGTACATTTGAACTTAAGTGTTTTTTCATCAAACTCACAACCAAATTCACAATTATTTTTATTTAACTGGCACATGTCGAGTACACGTAGTGCGGGTTTCTCTTCAGCGATATGATATCGGTTGAGCATGCGTTGATTTCTTTCTAAGTAGTTGGTTAATGTACTCATTATAGATTCGGATGTTATGGCATCGCTAGCACTGTCTGCATTCCCTTTTGGTTTCCAATGTACTCTGTATGTGACAATGACGGAGCCTTTCCTGCAAATTAATGAGACAAATAATTAATTTCTAATAAACTCCAGTATTTAAAATAACCAAGGGTTTTGCGTAACAGACAAGCGCACTAACAATTTCGCTACAAACATCGTCACGAGTACTAATTAGGGATATAACTTACTTGAGTTGAATAATTTCGACGCTAATATCTTGATCTCCACTTTCTAATGTTTCTTTATCAAATAGTGCCTTTTTTATTGCGTCCGATAGCTTTGATGTTAAGTCTTTATACGCCTCGCTGTTTTGATCAGCCAAGTCAGAACTATAATCGTGATTATCGACCTTCAACTCGCCTTCAAGTGTGTTTGCCACTGTAATATTAAAAATTACATTATAGAATTGTCTGTTATATATATATATACATAGCACTGTTCTAAATTCAAATAAATAAATATAACATTTACTCACCATACATTGAGTTGTCATGAACGGGTATAACATTCTGATCGTTTTGAGTCTCTTCTGGTCCGTGTTCAGTATTTACATTCCCAGTAACTTGTTCATGTACATGTCCAGTATGATCTTGCGCATCGTGATTATGTCCAGTGTGGTCATGCGTATCATGATCATGCGCATCGTGATCATGTTGGCTGTGGTCTGCTATCGCTCCGATACCACCGAGCGCCCGCGCAGATGATATTGTAGTGTTGTACGGTTCGACAGGAGTTGGAGCATTCGAAAATAGAAGACCAGCTGCAAATTTAGTTTTCAATAAGTTTATGTAATAAATAATTTGCCACAGAAAACAAGTGGATTTAAATTAATACAATTATCTATTTTAAAAAGAAACTCATATAAAAGGGTAGGTATAGATAGGTATGTAAGAAAAATTAATGACATTAGCAGAATTGTCTTTATTAAATACATAAGAGAGAGAGAGAACTAAAGAAGAAGAAGAAGAATTAAACTTACTTGATGCTAAGACAATAAGAACGACGGCAGCCGCTGCAATCAAACCAACGATGGTCCAGCATAACGGTCTTTTACATCCACTTTTTTCTCCACGTTTATCAGCAGTAACGTATAGTTTTTCACCTCTGGAAAAAATAACGAAATGAAAATATTGAAGTTTATAAGAGTAGATCTAATTCGAATTAAAATACTTTCGATTCGAAATAAAAAACTAATTTACACGTGCGCAATTAAAAACAAAAGATATTAAAAATTTTCCGTTTTTTTTATTGTAAATCATTTTGTATAATATTTTAAAATAAATACCTAATACTAAAACTTTTTATTGCACAAAAATGACACGTGGGCGAGCTTAATACCGTTAGCACTTTCTACCCGCTAATATTTGTCAGTGTGAGCGGTGATATATTATTTTACACAAATTTTTAATTATTTTCGAGTATATGCCGTTCAAATAGTTTTAAATACGTACTCCGAGGCTCCATGTTCCACATCAATTAAATGCCTTTGTTCGTCACCACGACCCTCCATTCTTATTACAAGCTCACGACGAAATGACAGAATTTTATAACGTGAAACGTATGTAACATTTTATTTTTTGTATTTTACAAATACCTTCAAATCAAATTAATTTAAAGTTTTTTTGTTTCTATAAAGGCAAGGGGAACACACTATGCAGCTTAGTTATTAGTATCAATATAAGAAGAGAAATGCTTGAAAGCTGTCGACTAATAAAAAAAATATATAATTTTTAGGCTTAACAAAAAAATGAAATTAATAAAAATTAAACTAAACATTTTTTTTTGGAAAATTATGCGACCATCAATTTTAATTTGAACTATAACCAATAGCAACTTTATTCAGTATCACAAATGTAATTGAACATAAAAAGGTATATAATATTGAAGTAAAATATTTAAAAGAATGACACTGAATAGTGAATTTCAATATTAATATCTCTGAAACATAGATTTTTATATGAATTAATGTTAATGTTTGGTACGAGATATAAATAACAAATAGGAAATGGGTCCTGACTGATCTTTAATTTCGTTCTATTTTTAAATTGGTTAAAACTGTTTGTAATATTTTTCTTTGGCATTCTTTTGTTTGTACATTTAGTGGTTGGTATGCAGGGAACACACTGCATTGTCAAAGAAATTCATTGCGTCTTTTCCTTTAATATTGGAACAAAGCGTGTGAAGATAACTTTCAATGTAAAACACAAAAGTCACACTTAGAATGCATTTTACACCTATGTACATAATTTAACATTATTCAAGTTTCAAGGTCCATTGATGAGGCGATTTTCTTAAGATAAATGTGTAACAGTTCATATTAAAATTTGTTTTGTTTGCGTAAAAACAGTTTTTGTAACAAGATTAGTGCTGCTATTGTTATAAGAAAATGAGTTTCGTTTTTGCAAAATTGAATCTCGTTTGTTTAGTTTTGTTCTTCATTGTTATTTATTAAGATGAATTTATTGGTCGCTATTGTCGCTTCTTCGGTTAATTTGAATCCTTAATTAGCCAGTTTTAAAAATATAATCTATTTTACTTTTAATTTTATTTCATTGTTAACAACAACGTCTTGTTATTGAGAATAATATAAGATCAAAATAACTCGTTTTCCTACGTGCCTATACTTTGACCGGAAAGCACATTTATGATTGACGCATGCGCAAAAGATCCAATGGGACTTGTTCCCTATATCCAGGTAGGTGGCGCGAGGTGAACGCGGTCGTAGGGTCGACGACCCACGCTTTGTTCCTGAGTTGCGCCGGCGCAGACTCCCCGCACCTCCCGCTTATCCAGAGTCGGGTGTACTATGACCGATTAGATATTACGTGTTTTTAAATTAATTTAGGCTAGTTTTCTAGATTTAGTTTTTTAAAATTTTTGTGCTAAAAACTATTTATAGCATGCTTTCTCGCTCTTACCTATTTAATTATTGATATATAGAATATATTGTCTGTAATAAGTTTTCTTCCTTCTAGAAGAATCTTCTGTACTATAACGAACACAAGTTCGCAGTAAATGTTAAAAGAAAATAATAAAACATCATAACAAAGACCCAATTCATTTGGCTAAACAAAATCATTACAGTCATCGTATTTTAAACGCTGTATCCGGCCGCATATGAGTTAAATTCCTTAAACTAATAGTTTTACGTTATTGCGGAACAATCGAGTTGGCCATGGTTCTGAGGCATTTGAAGTGACCCGTCATTTAGATCCTTATAGGACGAAGGGATTGGATGCAGTCACCAGAGAGAAGATTGTCGGGGTATATGCAATAGTTTTTCCCATTCTACTTTCCATATAATTCATAACAATGCCCCGCTATTTATGCAACGTTCTTTGACAAAAAACAAGCGACGTTCCTAGGGATACATACTTAACGTGACCATTTATTTTTTTATTGAAAACGGAACATTGGTTTATTTACGTCAATTCGTAGGTTTATAATGAAAAAATAGTATTTATTACAAATTAAAAAAAGTAATTACACAAATACTTATTTTTATATTTAATACAGCTGGTGATGATTTTAAGTAAGAATAAAATTGTTGGCGTTTATTTATAATTTACCTTAGATTATTTCTATTCGGTTATTTTTTGCAACGTGATGTAGTTAAAGATTTTGAAAAACGGGACGTATGGTCACGTTATACTTACTAAAAATTATTATTTACGTACACATTACATATTATTATTATTATTATTATTATTGACATTGATATATTATTCGCTACTGACATTTATTATTTTGAATTATTTCTTTTATGATTATGTTAATGTATGGACTGTATGTATATAGTTAGTTGGATACGTCTTAAAATGCATATCACATGATATGTCAAAAGCGCCCCACCTTGCCCCACCCTGGCTCTGACCTGTAAGGTATTTAGTCAAACCTAAAAAACTTTATTATCTAGGTACTAACTACAATATTTAATATCCGTAAGAAAGTTCACACTCGACAGTCGTCAGTCGACACAAAAATAATTAACTGGGGTAAGACCGCGGGTATAGTTTGCTAGTTACAAATTATTTTAGACTGCTGCCCCACCCTGAGCCCATGGCTGGCTACGCCCATATGTCAATGGTGATCATGCAAAAGATAAACGCAAATAATTTGTGATATGCAGTGCAACCTTGATGTAACGATACTGAAGGGAATCAGAAAATAGTTCGTTATATCAAGTAATTTGTTACAACGAGGTTCGTTATACAGAGGTTAGGTTGGTCTACGATTCGTTTTAACAAGGTTTAAAAAAATTATTAATCTCAGCTTTACGTAGGCACTAATCTGCTTTCCCTGTTTATAGCGAACGATTTCGTAATGTAAAGGTATGTTTTCCATTACCTCCTACGGGCAGTTCTAGGGGATTTCAAAAAATTCGTTTAATCGAGGAGATCGTTATATTAAGGTTACTCTGTATATTAATAAGGATTCTTAAAAAAACAATAATAACTTTAATTATTTTATTTTTTGCACTATTTACAATATCACTGCTCACATCTCCCAAAAATTAACTGGCAGCAAATGCCTGTGCAATAAAGAATTTATTATTATTATGATTAACGACAACAGTAAAAAACAATGCTTCTTTTAATGTCAATATGATCCAGTTGAAAATATTTCGAAGTCTATTCACAAAATGGTATCAGATGGTCGTGGTAATGAATGAATGTCAAAATGTATAAGTATTGCACAAGTGACACCTACTTTGGCCTGTTTGTTACGTCACAAAGCGCAGAAATGACGGAGCACGTTGGTGAATTACAATCGCTTATGGGTTAATGTATTCAGAGATAATATTGTACAGATAATTGTTTACTATTATTTAATGCCACACAACAAGCGACGATGTACAGTCAGTGGCGAAAATATTGGTACCATATACTGGTCAGGGTCTGGCCGAATATTCAGTGGGGTTCCCAAATGTAAAGTATTAATAAGAACACTCCTGTATTTATTATTATTATTATTTTCATTCTAATTAGAACAAATAAGACGGCATTAAGTAGTTCCGCTACTGGGAACCTTTGAGCTTTACCAATATCTATATAGTATACTACCATTTCTAAGACAGCTAAGAGAGGTCTCAAGCTTCGAATTTTTAGCTAAATGGGACGGAGCCTAGTCAACTTTATATGTTTATATTTAATGTTCTGTGGGCTTATCACGAATTTAGTCTGGCTTTTGAATCGAGCTGTCACAAGTAAAACGGATCCGTTAGCAATCGGGATCATGAATTTTTACTAACGACTAACGAGCACCAGCAATCTATCAAATGAACGAAAGATCGAGACGTTCGAAAATTAACAAAAAGTATCTAAAATATTGTAGTTCCAAATCCGCACGCGGTGGCGCTGCTCAAATTTCCATACCAAGCGATTTGTTTGAAGCGAACTCGGTTCGAAAGCCAGACTAAAATTCGTGATAAGCCCACTGTACTCACGGTTTTGTACAAAATTTAACTCCGATATTTTTGACGCAAACAAATCATAATAAAACTACTTTAAAGACAATGTTCTTGTTCAATGGACTCAAAAACGTATTATGAAAAGGAAAACGAATTATTAAGTGTGATGTTTTTTTCCTTCTAAAAATGACGTAGCTTCGAGTAATTTTAAAAATTCAAATGCAACTTTTAACGGTTTCACAAGTAAGTATTTAAACTTTTCTATTTCATCTCACAATACATGGAATTCTTTTTAATAATGTCCGTTGTTTTACATTTGAATGTGGAACGACTTTCGCGGTAAAACAAAACAACTGTCCATAGAGTTTAAAATATTTAGAGTCGCTCTTTTCAATTTGAAACCGGTGTTTATTTTTAGATATTTTTAGAAATATGATTGTGCACTGTTTATTGTGTAATAGTAACTATTGTAAAGGAAATATTTTCAAACAACTTTGGAACTTAAA
This sequence comes from Tineola bisselliella, assembly GCA_028551675.1. Classification (NCBI taxonomy): domain Eukaryota; kingdom Metazoa; phylum Arthropoda; class Insecta; order Lepidoptera; family Tineidae; genus Tineola; species Tineola bisselliella. The sequence continues at coordinate 8,102 of JAPWLS010000897.1, read as the reverse complement.
ATTGATGATGCATTTATAAAATACATCAAATCTTAAACATTTATGATCTTTAATCATTAAAACTCTTGAAGTAATGCGAGTCAAATATACATACATACTTGAGACAATACCGAAACAAATTCCATTATAATTTCTTTAATGGAAAAAATGGAACATTAAAGCACCTAAAATATCTTTGAGAAGTTTTCTATTTTTGTTGTTAACTGCTCAGAGAAAAATTTCAGACGATTGCCGGCAAATAAAACAAATACGTGTGAAAATTACTGTGAATTATTTTTAAAAAAAATTTATAGCTTTATTGTCTGTAGCAGCTAAATAGCCGGGCATGTCCACGAATGACTCTGTTCACGAATGAAAACAAAATAAACCACAGAGAAGTCTCAGCAGTCAACAGTCAGCTCCGCGAAATGAAGTGGAACATACTCCTGGAAGGAGGTCAACGTGGATTCTCACGATCAAATGCTTGACCCTCTGAAGAGGAAACGTCTTCCTTAGGATTTTAAAAGCTTATAAATTAGACGATATAATAACGTATTTATAACCTACCATATTTACATCACAGTCATTAAATTAAAAGATTTATTGCGGCTTATCGTTGTGTTTATTTTGAATATTATAATTCGAGACGTTGCAAAAAGTTTGTAACGGTCACGTCTCGTCGTCACTACTATGGCTGCAATGTTTAGTTAAAATATATTATTGATTAACTTCAGGGTATGTTACTGTAAGTTATAATGGTTTAGAACAAAATTTTATAACTGAGGGAGTAAACTATCATTTAAAAAAAGTATTTCAGTTTATTTGTAACCAATGAATGCCCTTTCGTGTCAAGGTATCAGCCTTCGTATAATTATTTTTTTAAATAATTATAAATATAAATGTATCACAATTTCATTAGTATGAATAGCATAATTGTTATAGAAAATAATATATAATTTATTTTATATAAATACTTTATTTTCTTCCATTCTAATATCAGCAAAACTCTGTGGAACGGATATGTGTGATATTGTCAACTTCGCGACCACTTTAAAAATAACCTTGGAAAAACACCATAAAACTGTGTACAGGAAACGATTACTTTTAAAACAACGTTCTTCCCCTAAAAATAACCTAAAATAGACCAAAAAAAAAACTACGACCTTGAATTTAACGTATGTGCAGAATTATACAATCGGCTTCAAAAGTTTATTGCAAATAATGTTATATACTATATAACTACACACAAGACAATGTTATGTTAGGATGTTAATGGTATACAGGTTGCTAAGACAATCAAGAATTATATGTAATAATTATTTTAAAATTAATATATGTATTTTGTAAACGACTGTACTTTCAAAAATAAGGAAAAGCGTAATAAGTAAGTTCGAACGGAAACATAAGTGAACGCAAAATTAATCAACGTAATTGAGAGGTTCGACAAATAATTATTTAGTAATAACCTTCGCTGGTCGAAAAAGTCAGCGATTTTGAACGTAGATAGTTAACCTTGATATAGAAACAAGGCTGACAATACCGTGGCCTGATTTTTATTATGTTTGACATTATAAAACTAGTTTTCGTTTGAATCGATTTGTTTTACATAAAATCGTTAATTGTCTACGGAAGTTATTTTTATGTAGACTGATAACACTTGTAAATACGTGGCTGGAATTACGACGAGACGTTACTGGTAATTTTAAAAAAGATTAGGTGTTGTGAGTTTGTTTGTTACGTTTTCACGCAACAACTACTTAAGCGATCATCATGAAACTTTATACACATATTTTCGGAGGTACTAGAAGTAACATAGGATACTTTTTACTTAAAAAAATATTATTTTTACTATAGTTTCCAACTGACTATATTGAAATGATCTCTGATACTTATTTAATAACTTAAATGCGAGCGAAGCCGCGGATATAAGCTAGTATTATATAATAAAGAGGAATTTTGAGATTACTAAGAACCTATTATCATTATTCTATTATACTATTGTCATAGATCCAATTTACAATTTAATTACTGAGCCGACACTAGTCTTAATAAAGTGGTTATTATTTGACAATTGTATTTCAAATAGTAACAAAAAAACGCGGCTCGTAAAGCAACTCAAGTCAGTTTTTCCAAACGTTCAGTTTTATATAAAGTTTCTGCTCGAACGTGCGAATAATAAAATTTGAATTAATTAATTTCGGAATAAATCCTTTAGAGCTATAAAATTAATTCGGGTGCTTAGTACAAGGCCGTATAAATTTATAATACCATTATACAGCATGATTTGCAATTAAAATAATTTTGTTTATGCGTGGGTTATATTCCAATTTAGTTACAATGTGAGACTCATACTAATTTTGAATTATAACTTTATGTTTTATTGTTTTACTTATAGAAATTACATTTAGATTTTTTATTCTTTTCAATATTTATATTTATTATTACATTTATGTATTATGATTTTAGGAATATATATTTATTGTATTTATTTAACTTCCCTGCACTTCATATAGCATCACTAAAATTCGTCATTTGCAATTTCGATATATGTGCAATAAAGTATTTATTATTATATGAAAGAAGCTAATATTTGTTAAATTTAAACAAAATGTCCACGTCCAAACGAAAACACCGGATGTTGCTTAATGAGTAACGAATCACGTTGTAGAATTTTGATCGTCAAAAGGTCATCTGCTGTTAAAATATTTACCAACGAATCTAATCGGATAGAACTGACATTTTAGCAACTTTTGTGTCATTAAATAAAGATTGGAATAACAACATTGGCATGATTAACACCTAGATCTCTCAAAACATATTTTTGTTTTGTACATGTGTTTTAACTAATGATTGTTATTTCAAATTAAATCATGTAGGTAGGTGTAGATTATTTGCGAACATGATTCAAGTAATTTAGAGATTATTTGCTGCGAATTGATCACGTCATATTTGTTAGTTAATATAATTTAAAAATATGCAGATGATATTAATATACAATGTGTAGTGTCGACGTGTGGTTGTAGTTTTAGTAACAATGTTATGCAATACGGACCCAACGAAGCAAGCCATTGCACAACATGGTATTATACTATTCATTGATTTGGCTTAACAAACACTGCCGCAAATTGGACTATTTATAAATTATTCGAATTGTTTGTTCGCTTTAATTAATTAGATTACGGTTTTTTTTGTTTTGATTTCTTTTGTTTTATAAATATATATGAGAGAGGTGACTAAAAAATTAATTAATGAAATAATAGACATGATTTTATTGTGTTTTTTAGTTTAGTAGATTTTAGTTGCTTACTTTAAAATAAGGATCGGTGACTTAATTGTCGATAACAGATTGAATTAACGGCCTTTAATATTTGAATCTCAAGCAAATCTGTATTAGGACTTGATTTCTTTTTACGTTATTTAGACCATTTAAAGAAGTTTACGAAACTATACAAAATTATAGGAGGTAGCGGAATTCCTTCAAAGGAGGTTAAGCTGTCAATTATTAAAATCAAATCTCTCTAATAAATCTAATATTTAAATAATGTAATCCAAGTTTACGCGGGTGAAACCACAGCTCATAGCTACAAAGATAACAATAATTCTTACCTCATATATTTTTTGTGTTCATTAACAGGAACAAAATATTCATCGTACGGGTTCGAAGCGCTCATATCAACTGCAACTTCTTTTTTAGATTTCTGCGCGTTACCGTTTTTCGGCGCTAAATTGATAAGCTCTAAGTTAACGGCTTCTAAAGTTTTAGTGTCCCCATTTGGCTCGTGCTTTCCATTCGGAGCTCCATAGCTATCGTTCGGATGGTGGTTGTGGTTCGGGTCGTCTGTATCGTCGTGTTGGTATGCCCTGTTATCGAATCCATTGGCTGGCGGCGAAGGGGGCCTTTGCTGTGGTCGCGCTTGTGGCGATGCCGACCTGCTGTTATCCATTATTCTTGAAACTGATATACATCTGAAAAGGATATAAATTGTTATTAAAATTGAACCGTTGTAAATATTTACTATGTAATTAAAAACAATTGAAAACTATGATTTATTTTTTTGTTTCTAAAGTATAGTATAATCCCCACTAATATTATAAATGTGAATGTGAGTTTGTTTGTTACGTTTTCACGCAACAACTACTTCATCATGAAACTTTGTACACATATTTTTGGAGGTACTAGAAGTAACATAGGATACTTTTCATATTTTTTTACTATAGTTTGAAATTTCCATTCATTTCTATTGAAATGATCTCTGATACTTATTTACGGACTTCAATGCGAGCGAAGCCGCGGGAAAAATCTAGTATTTTATATAAATAGTTAAGTAATTCAATGCAAAGTTTAATTTGTGACTAATGAGAATTTATTAATTTAATTTTAATTTGCAGTCTGTCAAAATAAAAATGGTGCAAACGTTGCAGATTGCTGTCCACAATAATCAGGCATGCTACGCCATTTGGTTACGGTTCGCTAAAGATCTAGATTTCTTTTAAAATGCATTTAGGTACGAGACAGGTATTGTGTAGTGCTCTTTAGAAAAATACTTATTTCATATATTTCGTCATTTATATTGCTTGCATTGTGTTTATTAAATTAAGTATATCACCTTGCGCTCCCACTTGACTACTATTTATATAATAATTTATCTGATTACGTGTATAATTCATATCATATAACTAAAAAACAAGTTTTTTAAAAAAATCACTACCAATCAATACCATATGTATAATTTTATTTATTATGGGCCAGAGTCTGTCAAATTTATTTGCGCCTAAAACATCGAGTCTGCATTTGTTTCTTGTAGCATTTCTGTAACGGACCACACTAGATATCTTAATCTTCGTGCTGTGTTCATGTCGAACATACACGTAATATTCGGATCCAAACGAATTTGTTTCTAATTTCAATAACAAACCATTTATTTTAAATTAAGATATTGTAACAATCTCTGTCTTTTAAGCAATTTTTAGACATTAAATATGAAATTTCAAGTAAGTTTTTAATTATTTAACACTAGATTTACCAGCTTAAATATACCTATTTCTACCAAAACCAAAAAAAGTATATATTTGTTACAAATATATATAAAATAATATAAAATTCATAAAACTAATTCTTCTGTTATAAATTAAAGAAGATTAGAAGAATTAAAGAAAATGTTATAATAGATGCATTAATTTATTTTTAATTTGATCTTGCGAGACCAGTCATTTTGACCGGTCTGGTAAATCTAGTGTTAAACCAAAAAATTACGTCGACATCAGTCGTATGTATACCTACTTCTTAATAGTTCGTTAATCATGTGAGTAAAGAATCATGTCGTCCTTAGTCCCAATACAGTCTGCGCCGACGAGGAGAACAACCTTTTACTGCTATATCATAAACAAAACATCGAGTTTGAAGAACAAATACGCATTGTGTAACTTTAAGATAGACAGATATATATAGACAGATAGGTATGAACTAGTATTTTTAATAAGGACCCATTTCATGATTTATGGACTCCCTCCTCTCTTACCAAATGTGACGTCACACAATGTGCAATTTTACACCTACAAATTATCAAATTTCTATTCCATATGAATTATTTTTCAATAAAATCAACATCAAATCAAATATAGGTATGATAATTAACAAAATAATGTTTTAATACTTGGATATATTATATTTTGAAATGTGACGTCACGAAATTTAGGATCCCTCCCTTCCCCTTGTCACATTTCCTCGACCCCTTCCCTCTCTCTTAACGTGTGACGTAATTTATGGATGACCCCTAATAATAATAATAATAACACTTTATTGCATAAAATAAAATAATACAGAAAAAAGAAAGAACAATAGGCGGATTTATCACTAAATAAGATCTCTACCAGGCAACCACATTTTTACTACACAATAACATTATTTTTTTGTATTAGTATTTTTATTATAAAAATCATAGATGTAAGTGATTTTGGGCTCTACACACGAACTCGCAGGACAATAATTAAGTCTTGTTCAATAATATACTATGTGTAGGTATGTATGTATACAATAACAGTATCTTTGTTTCGAATAACCATTGAGTAATTTTCTCACGCAATTGTACCAAAAAAAGGCACAATTATTCCAACGGGTATAGTGAACTCTAAACTTAATAATTGGCTGTGTAATCGGATTTTAAATGAACAATTGATATTATTATCTGGCTTTATTCTTTTGTACAACGTTTTTTGCCTAAGATTTGGTACTTTTTAGGACCAAACACACGACTTGGTTTGATCGCAAATTATTAACCAATTATTTTACATATTACTTGACATTAAATGTTTATTTTTATATACAAAGGATATAATAATAATATAGTCGTTAATAGTTTTCGTTATACGGCAAGTTTCAACATTAGACAGTAATCAAAATAAAATAGCAATATATCGCATATACTTATATATAAAATATCCAATTTAAAACATGAATTTGCACTTTTTTCTTTCTGTTATTTATATTTAATAAGTAACAATTGAAACGATATGCTTGTAACAGAAATGGATTATTATCATTGGTCAAAATTCACGCTAACATTGTTTTAAGCGTGTGATTGGTCTATTTTGTTATCTATGCTCGAACTTAGTTTCTGAAGACAACTTAGATACCTTAGACCTGGATTTGGATGATAGAAAACAACCGCCAATTATGTGAGTACGATAACCACTTACCAGTTTACACGTTATGCAGCGATTACTTTATTGGCCAAAGAATTTTATTAGTCGGAATAAAGAGACTAAGTGCCACGAAATTCTAAAAGTGTGCCACCAAATTTTAGATATAATGTTAATCTTATTAAATAATATGATTTAAAAAAAATTAAACTTATATTTTTCTTTGTGTGAGCCAAATGAAGAAATCATTAAAAGTGTGCCGTGTGTAAAAGAGAAGAGAAGAGAGAGGGAGAGAAAGAAGAGTTCACGACTATTGAAAATGAGATCGGGTCGTTAGCTAATGACAGCTGGTGTGTGCGTAAAAAGGCTCCGTCACACCAAACCAGTGGAAGCGACTGCTTCTATACATTTCTGTTTATCATTAAAATTGATTGGAAATATTAAACTAGTACGTGTATGGTAATGCGATTATATCAAACATATCTCTTTTAGTATTATTTACGACAGCTATTACTCTTAGAATATAAAACTGCGAGATGTTAAATTATCTCTGACCATAAAGTGGTGCGACTCAGCAAACGTGGGCAGCTGCTCTACGCGACCGCAACAAGCAATTTTAAATTAAAATAGCTTTCAAAAACTACTTTTAAAGTTCAAATTTGTATTGAAATTGGCCTTTTAATTCTGCTTAAGCGAATAAAAACACTTTTAAAAGTAAAAAGTCTTCAATGGTATGGAAATATAGATGACGTGTATAATTATGTAAAATATGTAGGAATTTGAATAATTAAAAAAAAAATGCAAAAAATGTTCGTTTGTTTTTATTAATATGCATATAGTGGTCGAAATAGGATCAATAAGTATTTTTATTGGAAATCTTATAGCGATCACGATGGCTACAACATGTTTAAAATATTGGAAAAGTTTAATTAAAATAAACGTGATTATAAGCCACGTAATGTTTGCAATTATGCAGGTGACCTTGTTTTATTGGATTCAATTGCGTTTTTCGGTTCACACAATATTTTCATATACCTACATATAATGTTATATTACAATTAACGCTTATTTTATGTTAATAAATATATAATCAATTGAAGTACTAAAAGTAATTTTGAAATAAGAAACATTCTAAATATTATAATTTCTTTATTGATTTTTCACCTATTTATTTAATGAATTAAATATAACACAAACGAACGCTTTTTATACACTAAAAATAAAACAAAAGAAATTCAAATACTCCATTTTTTATTACATTCACTAGTAATTGAATTGAATTAAATTGCCATACTTAAACTTGTTTATTGTACCGTAAAGTCGTATGACTTTGGCCCTAAGGGGTGACTTTGGCCCAAAATTGGAAAAAGTTTCAACTTCCTGCCACACCATTCTCAGAGTCTTGGGCGTGAAAGTACACTTGATAATCAATAGATGGAATTGTAACACTGTGTGTACAACAGTGTTTAGCACTGCCGGACTTT
>JAPWLS010001200.1:0-37512 GCA_028551675.1 Tineola bisselliella | reverse complement strand
AGTGAACAAAATACTAGTCAGGATTTGGAGAGAATCCGACACGAAAATCTCTGAATTACAAGTCTACATAGAAAAATAATAATTCTTTATTGCACTGCAAAAAACATGGCACAATGGGGAGCTTAATGCCATTTGGAATTCTCTACCAGCTAACCATTAGGAGCGGAATGCGGTGAATGAGGCGCAAATATAATTAATAATAATAAATTAATAAATTATGAAATTTGAGTCATATTTTTGGTGGTATTTAATTTTTTTTAAATTGCTGTCTTTGTAGTGTTTATAACTAGGATATTTGAAATTAGAACATCTCTTACTAATATAAATGTGAAAGTGCGTTGTTTGTTACCTTTTCACGCAACAACTACTTAACCGATCATCATGAAACTTTGTACGCATATTTTTGGAGGTACTAGAAGTAACATCGGATACTTTTTATTAAAAAATAAATATTTTTACTATATTTGTTGGCGATCACAACCTCCTTTTGATTTTTATAAATTATATTAAGTTTTATAAAAAATACGACTGTCAATGTCAAGCAGTCCTAATAAAAACTGAAAAGCGAAGTGTTTTTTTCTTTTGCACGGACTCAAATATATAATACATTGTGAAATAGCAGCAATATTATATCTTCATTATTACGCAGACGTAGTCGCGGGCAATTGCTAGTTGTACGTATAAATCAAAAATTACAATCACATACAGGTATCCTATAAGTAGGTATGTTAAAAATGCAATGTTCAAAATTGTCATCAATCTCTCGAAGTACATAAAAACACTTGGCTTATAAGTATCAAATGCCATATTCGTAATTAATTCTTGTAGTTTTTAGAGAGTCCAGTGAAAGTGGGTTATATTTGGGCGACAATATTGTATGGGAACAAAAGACAGTTAAGTGCAAAGTTGAGAGATTGCTATGACGAAGCCATAAATTTCATATCGACAATTCATTTTTGACGTTATGCAACGTGTTTCTTTTTTCGAAATTGTTACGACGATTTTGGCTATTATATGTGTGAAAAAAAAACACACTAGGCTACAATAGGTAAAAATGTTTTTATACCATAGCCCTAATTTTTACCACTATGACAATTGGTTGTATGGAAGAAATTACTTTTAGTACTAACATCCCCAATTGATCTAAATTTGTGTTTTAAGTGCGTTTAATTGTAATATCTACTTATATTATTTATATATTTATTTATATTATGTATTCGCTAACTTTTAGTTGTTTTATTTTCTTTAATCCCCCCCCCCCCCCACCCCCTTCAAAAAAGAAAATAAACAAAAACCTGTCTACGTCCGTGATTGAAAAGTAAAATTTATTCGATATATTTGTCATTTTATTTTTGGTACATGTACACTTTTAAATCATATCATGGGAACCATATTATACGTAAACAGAGATGCTACTGTTCTTAGATCGCAATGTAACCGCAGAGGCCTGATTTGCTAAAATAAAACCAGTCCGGGTTTAAATCCGACTACAGACGGCGCCGCTGTAATAGATTAGTGATGTACAATTTTTAATATTATTATATCGATATATAATAAATAAATAAATAATTCATTAGATTATAATAAAATAAATACAATATATTAATTTTAAATATATTTGTAAATAACAAATATTATAATTAAATATTTTAAATAAATTTAAAATTATAACTTCACTAATGAAACCAATGCTTGAATACATTTTTTATTTCTCACAACCATACCTGCTGACGTTCTGAAACAACAGTGGTGCCATCTATCCGTGACAAATTGCTTTGATAATATTTGAAACGAAATTCATGTATTTTTTTTTTGTTGGGAGTAATACAGAAAACCAATTTTTATCGATAACATAGAGTTTGTGCCAAAGATCGAATTAGTATTTAAAACATTTTATTAAGCGATATGATGCCTATAAAATTTAATAAATAAATATGTTTAGGATTAGTATCGATATCGATAATTACGACATGCCACATCACTACTTAACCCGGTAATCCCAAAGTAATCATTTGTCTACTTCGCTAAACTGAATTATATTATTTTTTTTATTATTATTTAATACAAATAATTGAAGGTTACTTTATGGACTGCCGCGGCTTCTGTGCGCTCGTCTTATTGCCTCAAGAATCAAATAATACTTAAGGCGGTCATCCTTAATTTATACAATTCACATTTACGAAATTTTCCGCGCAGTCTATTGACCGGAATGAATTGGTCTTTTAACTATACGGAACCAAAACCCACTACCAACGAACTCTAGTTATTTATCTATACAAGATAGCAATTCCGCATTGCCCAAATGTCCGTTAAAACCTTCTATTTCTTTAAGACGTACTATAAAATATTTTTCAGTATTATTTTGTAAATATATACTAATTTATTATGTGTCTAAAGATTACATATTCTTCGCTTTAATATAGCGTCTTTCGATTATGATGAGCTACAGTGATTTAGTTGTGGGCCAACCGACCTGCGCGTGACCAACCAATAGTCGAGGTCTCCCATAATAAGACATTTACTAATTTGCCTCTATTATTTATATCATGAGAACAAAAAAAAACTCTAAAAAATTAATTAACTTTTTGTGTAAAAAAATTTGTTAATCAAATCAATTTTAATGTGTTTGTTATTTTTCGTCGTACTTTTTAGGTTTACTTACTTATAAAGACTATATTAGAACTAAATATTTTATTAATCAATTAATATTTAATTCAATTAAACAAGCTACCGCACTACACGTTATGTACAGCACTAGAAGCACAACCAATTTTTATGTTTTAACCAAAGGGTCATTTTGCTATCTATGCTAATATTATAAAGAGGAAAGATTTTTATTTTTGTATGTTTGTCACGAATTGGCTCAAAAACTACTGGATTTATTTCAAAAATTCTTTCACTATTTGAATGCTACATTATCACTGATCAATATAGGCTATATAAATTATAGGAAAAAAATAAGGAACCTTACTAAAACTACAATAATGCAACCCAAGGTTGTCACAATTGCCGTAAAAGGCAGGTGTCGTTGAAATATGAAACATCATTAAACTTCATAGTACTTTATATCTTCGTTACTACGCGAACGAAGTCGGGGGCAACAGCTAGTATTTTATATATTATTGTATTCTGTTCGTCTCACGCTATATCAATACTTATAATATAGTAGAGACTTATAAAAATAAACATAGTCATAGCGCATAGTCAGGTCTACGGAAATTTCGGAAAGGCATATGATGAGAAGAAATCACTAGAATACAATTTAAAATTTAATGTCGCAGTTATTTTTAACATTACTTTGATTTTTGTGGTAATTATTGAACTTTAGTTTAAGGCCTCGGAATTATAGGTATTTTTAACATATTAATTTATTTCAACCCTCAATATAGTGGCAGCCCTAAACCCTTAATAAAATGGGCACTTAAAACAAAACACACAACACTACCCTTTATCAAACACCTATTACATTAATTCCATAATAAATCACGACGGCAATTCGTTCTATAATCGATTAGGCACATCACTATCAGTTGCCCATTAAAAACAATAATCCATACAAATTGTTCGTTGTAATAACGTAATAGCAGTTTTTAAATTGATTTAAGATTTCACAGACTATAAGTTAACTGACCCTTTTGCCCTGCGCACCTTGAAGATGGTTTAGCCCTTCGGTAATTCTACAGTAACAGTGTATTGTGGAATACATTAAGATTCTAAATTCATTCTTTTGTTCGACCTTCAGCCAATAACACTAATACTGAATTGGACCGTGTCATTAACTGGTTAATTAATTATGTAACAAAAATTGAAAAAAAGTTAATTAATAAATAAGTTAATATAATTTTTTTTCTATATATGTATATGATATAATAATTTAGTTGTATTTGCTATTTAATATTCATAAACCTCAACAAATTGAAAGGTTTAAAACAGAGAAAAATCATACTTTAAATTATAATATATATTAGCTTAGCACATGACCACACTCCGCCTGATGTTAAGATAGAGTGCGGTCCATGAGCATAGACAACTGTTACCACAGACAGATGTCCGCGCGCAACAGTCGACTCCACTATGCCGCGCCGCGCACATTGGGGCGTTTCGGCCATTTGCATTTCAAAAATCTGTAACTTCTTAGTTTTTAGAGATATTACTATAAAAATTTGCACGCATATGCTATGATATATGACTGTTATATTTAGTAGGTATGTATCCATAACAAGCTTATGAGCACGGCTTCGCGCGCCTTGCATTCTAAGGTTTGCTCGAAAACCGATTTGATCGTTGAAATTTTACTTATAAGAAACCATTTTTTAAATTATTTTCTTCAAAAAAAGATATACACATTCATATACAACAAAGTACAATAATAAAAAAGTTTTTATTTAGTAAAATAAAATTAATATGACGACATTTATGAATTTATTTTTGCTTATTTGTGAATAAATATTAATATTATTTACAGTGCATATTATAATTCAGAAACTCCAGAGTCTGTGCCTACGTTCAAAAGATGCAAAATATCTTCATCAAAATCCTTTACATGTTTAATGCATGGCTTTCGAATGTTCGTTATGTATGGACGAAATTTTTTATGGTCTTTATTACGTGACTCTTGGGCATCTTCGGATAGCTGTCCAATAGGCAACACCGCAAAATTATTTATAATGCTCTGTCCGTGAATTAACTACTAAAAGCCTCCTGGAATTTCAATAATAATTTATTTTCGATATTTTTTTTTCAAATTTTATTGATTTTACTCTAAATTTTATAACCATATGAAAAAGTAATTAATAGTTCTGAATCTGTGAAATATTCTGTTTTGAAAAATATATCATACGATATAATTTTTCATATAACTAATATGTCTGCAAGACTTATCAAAAACCATCACACAGTTCATAATTAGCGCCATTCGATACTAGATCTGCTGTAACTCTGAAGACCGCAAATAACCGCAGCTGATTTTTGGATATGTCTATTGTGGATATATGCCCTATCAAACGACATCAAAATCTTTACTGAGGCAAACTGAGCTAACTACTAAAAGCTTCGTTGAAGTTCAATAATAATTTGTTTTCGATTTTTTTCTCAAATTTTATTGATTTTACTCTAAATTTTATAACCATATGAAAACGTAATTAATACTTCTGAATCTGTGAAATATTCTGTTTTGAAAAATATATCATACGATATTATTTTTCATATAACTAATATGTCTGCAAGACTTATCAAAAACCATCACACAGTTCATAATTAGCGCCATTCGATACTAGATCTGCTGTAACTCTGAAGACCGCAAATAACCGCAGCTGATTTTTGGATATGTTTATTGTGGATATATGCCCTATCAAACAACATCAAAATCTTTACTGAGGCAAACTGAGCTAACTACTAAAAGTTTCGTTGAAGTTCAAACAAATTATTTTTTCATAGACATTTGTTCGTTTCAGTATTTTTATACAAATTATACCATTAAGTTAAGAAATAATTTATGTTTTTATATCTACGAAAGGCGTACTTTTTAAAAATATGCAACACTATATAGGTTTCATAAAATAAAGCTATAAAATAAAACTCTGAATGTGTTCAATTGCATCTTCAACAATTCGAGTATTTTGAGTATATGAAGTTTAACGTGTTATATTTTATATTAAATGTTGTAAATCATAAAAAAAAATTATTGCATCTTAAAGCGGCACATTTTAAGTATTAAATAAAATTAAAATATTTTGAAAAAGTGACATTCACAATTTTGATTTTTGATATGGGCTTCTTAGGCGTCGCCCCATTACGTAAGTGTTCCTGAGTAGGAAACGTCCGTATTTACGTCCGAAGCGCGCCTGAGTAGCCCCCCAGAGTTGTATTGTATTTTATTAATTACTAGCGGCTCGTCGTTAAACATTTAGAATTTTAGAACGCAATTGTATCGAATAATATGAAACAGTCTTGCTTAGGAAATGATTTATTTGGATAAGGATCAATGCAAAGGTATGGATAACTTGGTCTGATTTTGGTCGGAATTTCTATTAACTTTTAAAATGCTACAAAGTAGTTATAGTAACACAACTATAATAGTTAGACATATGCTGTCGAGATATTTTTTGTAGATATTGATATGTTCTTTAATATTGTAGAACATTTTTTTGTTCTATCATCAATAGTTTTCGCAGCGCATGCGATGAAAGACATTTAATGGCAAATTTTGGCAACCTTGGGTTACATTATCGTAGTTTTAGTAAGGATCCTTATTTTTTTCCTGTAATTTATTTAGCCTATATTGATCATGTAGCATTCAAATGGTAAAATAATTTTTGAAATCAGTCCAGCAGTTTTTGAGCCAATTCGTTACAAACATACAAAAATACAAATCTTTACTCTTTATAATATTAGTATAGATTATTTAATCTACATAGTTTTCGCGACATTATTAGAATAATTTAAAATGTTTTATGCGACTTATTATTTTTATTATTTTGTGTGATAATTTGTGAGTAATTTTATAACCTCGGACATGACTACAAAATATATTTTATGTTTGTGTTATCTTTATTATAATACACATATTTAAAACGGGATATACTATATTTATACATTCGTATTTTTAATGTAAATTCCTAAACAACATTTGTAACAGAAAACCGTAAATAATATTTATTCGCGTCAATATTTCATAAACAATTAAACCTATCAATAATTATTGAGTTTTTAAATCAGTTCAATTGAGAATTCGTGACTCCAATTTTGTATCCAAAACCAACAAACAATTCTATCTTCTGTTTCTAACGCAATAAAGGCCTTAATGCGTTGAGTATTTATTCTTATCCAACTTGCAATTAGCATTTGATGTATTGAAACAATTATTTGTTGTCAGAACTAGTTAAAATTAATACACGATTCAAATTTATTTATTAAAACTATTTTATTAGGGTCTGTCGGTAGAGTATTAGAAAAATACACGGAGAATATACGACTCATGGAACCAATTTAACATCAGGGTAGTCTTAAAAAAACATTTACCTAAGCAGTCTTGTTAATGCACTTCAAGTGGTGGTATTACTGGTGGACAAAACTGAGTATATAATTACCATGATTAATTATTGAAAGCTACGGAACCATAATATACACAAAAAGGAAAGACCACACAAATGAAATAACCAATCAAATTGTCCAGATTTCACTCGTCGTTTACGTCATTGGTATCGTAGTTGGTGATTATATTTTTAATATATATAATTGACTTTTGATAATAGTGGAATGGTATCATAAATAATATCATATTTATATTACAACAATGTACGAATAAATACGGAGGCTTTTCTCAACATATAATATACAATTATAGATTTTAGTGTTGAAATGTAATGAAATGAAAATAGCTTATTAGCATAGGCACTAAAGGCCTGGCTTCTGAAAGGCGTATGACAAGAAGAAGACCACAAGAAACTCGTCAATCATAAAATAATTAACAAAAAAAAAAACGAATTTTAATTCAGAAAAAAAAAGTAAGTTAATTCACAAATCATGGACGACAAGAATTAAAATAAATAAATAGTTTCAAAACTAAAAAAACACGCGCGCTAACTTTATCTCTTTTACTCCACTACACAGGATCTATAAAAGAATTTATAAATCCTGGCGGTCCTAATAAGGATAATGGGAAACTGTTATTAAATTATTGCATTGTCATCGATCCTTAATACGTATGCAAAGATTCAAATTAATCAGACTTCTGGAAATTGGTGAAAATTATGCTCAAAGATTCCGTTACATACATACATACATACAACCTAAGCTAATAAATAATAAAAAAAAGCGTGTTAATTAGATCAGATCCACGGTGTAACCACATAGGTATCAGCCCACAATAATATGAAAAACTATGTTACCTGGGTTATTCTAAAATAGTCAAGTGGTCCATATGACAATGGGTTTATTAGAATGAGGTTTCCGCTATGTCAAAATTGTTTAAAGACCCAATGGTAATTCGCAAAAGCAATCCTTATGGCAAACAACATAATCATTGTGGACAAATTTAAACACACAATTGTTTTAAACGGGACTTTCGCTGCCTTATTTACACTACTTGAAAGCATATTTTTCCCTATATTGCATAAATACATTTATTGCTTCACCCGAATATATTTTAATTAACCAGAGATGTTCTTATAATGCTTGAAAGATAATCATTACTTAAATGCATTTTATTCCATTTCATGCAGGTAAAATTATTTACTAATAAATAATAAATATTCAAACACGGCAACCATTAGGCAGTAATCAAAATAAAATTGTAATATGTTGCATATACTTCTTTGGAGAAACTTGTGTGAAATAATAGTGCGGATTTTTACGGATTAAAAATATAATTATCATAATGCATTGTGGCAATCAAAAAAATCAGAAGAAAACAAAAAGATGACACTGACAGACTAGACGTCAAAACCTCAAATCTTCTTAAATAAGTATTTTCGGCTTGTAGAATCGACCGCCACACTATATCAAATATCTAGTTTAAACATTAATTTGCATTTTTTATACTTGAATAAATAACAATTGAAACGATTTCTTATAAATGCATGTAACAGAACGTAATTACAGCTAGGTGACAGTAGACAGTTGCAATGGATTATTATAATTGGTCAAAAATCACGTCAACAACTTTTCAAGCGTATGATTGGTCTATTTTGTTTCGTACGACTATGTGACATGATATATGGGTCTTGGATTATTATTTGAAATAAATTAAAGTAACTATGCTCCAAATATATTTTAATTATTAATAATGACAAAACAAATTAAAGCTTAAATTTCTACGGATCAATACAAATAATTATACAGCAATATCACCGTTATTCGTGAATAGAAATAGAGACGAGAGTCGTGTGAAAATTGTTTCGTGTGTGGTGGCCAGGACCAGTCGAAATAACTATATTATTGGAAGTTTATTTAAAAAAAAAAAGTACATGGAACATTCGGACGGAAGTGAAGCACGCACTTGAATCTGTCAGGTTGCGTTCAGAAACATAATTACGTTTATTTTATTTTTATTATATATTATTGAATGTTATAAACGAAATTTGAATTTGGAATAACTGCTAATTTCAATTAGTTAAAAATTAAGCTAATATAATAGAAACGAGTGCTCCCTACAGATGTCGCTCACAGACAGCATTTTAGATAGATAGATACAAGCTAAGTGCTGCCTATATTTCTAGTTATTATAATGTCTTTTACAATTCACAACGTTATATAAACATGCTAAAAATATCTTATTTCTAAAAATATAAATTAGTAATAATATAAATTTAAAAGTCTATAAACAATTCGGAACGCAAATATACTCTTGAAAAACTGTTGAAACGATTACTCTGTTAAACGAGATTGTTATTAAAAAGAAAAAACACACCGAGTTGTCAGTTGTGTACACTCGAATTACTAAAATCGATATAAATTATTTATAATAATTGCCGAGTCACGATTCTTCAACGGTTCTTTTTACATACAAGGGGAAAGACAAAAAGATA
Source organism: Tineola bisselliella (assembly GCA_028551675.1). NCBI lineage: Eukaryota > Metazoa > Arthropoda > Insecta > Lepidoptera > Tineidae > Tineola > Tineola bisselliella. The sequence goes on along the minus strand of JAPWLS010001200.1, from coordinate 27,985 downwards.
TGTAAATACGCCATTTGATTATGCATTTGGGATAAAAGATAATAATAATAAATACTTTATTTCGTATAGTCAGAATCTACGAGATTTCGGAGAGTCAGATGACGAGACGAAATCACAAGAAACTCGCCAATCATAGCCTGTACAATACGATCTGCTCAGCTTTAATTAAGCATCTTAAAATTCAATTAACACACATAATCATTTCAGTCACACTATCATAGTACTGTCAATAAACTATTTTTTTTTTTCAGCAACATACAGGTACTTTAATATAATTGATAAATATATACTACTAGCTTTTACCCGCGGCTTCGCTCGCATTTAAGTCATTAAATAAGTATCAGAGATCATTTCAATAAAAATGAATCAATATGATAACTATATTTTCTTGCTTGGCTGGGATTATCAATTTTTAAATAAAAAGAATCGTATGTTACTTCTAGTACCTCCAAAAAACATGTGTACAAAGTTTCATGATGATCGGTTAAGTAGTTGTTGAGTGAAAACGTAACAAACAAACTCACATTCACACTTATAATATTAGTAGGGAAGAAGGGATATTTTTCGTTTTATTTTTAAAATAAGAACATGTTTAAAAGGTTAATTTAAACAATATAAATATTCACAAATTCACATAAACTGGTATTATTCATAGCTTCAGTAACTACCAACAATCACACAATAAAAAAATATTTTAAATCTCCAGCCTTAAGAACTTTAAGGGCCCGTGGACAAATCTCTCATTTACATATAACAAATTTGTGAGTCACGAACCGTAGAGGAAGCCCATAAGTCGAGGGCGAGGGATGTCGCTTACCATTGTGCGGCACCACCGTTCGATTCTCAGACTTCGAAATAACTTTTCAACAAGTGGACTTTATGTCGTCGACCAATGAAACGTGACTGTGCGTTTTGTTTAATGTTTATCTCAATTGAATTTGTAGAAATAAATATTTTATAGTAATACTGATAAAAGTGCCACCTCTTACGAATCATATTCTAGCCTAACATCAGGTAGAAATTTTTATATCGTATGTACGAAATATGAAATTTATTACTAGTTTTACACATAGAGCGACAATGTGCTAACAAGCATAGACGGGAACTTACAACCCTTACATATACTTCAGAATTATATGCCAAATCATAAATAAAAAATTATTAATTAATTATTTTTTAATTAAGTGAAAAAAATACAAAGTTAATGCTCTCTGAAGTTGTGTTTAAAATATGTGAAAATATGGACACCGTAAAGTAAATGTTATATGGAAGGTCATTCACCTAAATCGCCTAGTTACACGACGATTTCTTTCTATCATGTTTAAAATAATTCTCGTTAATATGAATAGGGTGAGTATATGTGTTTGCAAATAGCGGACATTTTTACATTAATTAAAGGAACAGTTTTTTTTTGTTTTTTGGTTTAACTTGATTATTTTAATCCACTACTACAAAGAGATATCCGGAAAAAGTCTCCCAAATTAGTGAAATCATATTCACCACCAACCTAAGACAACATAACTTTTATTAAGTTAAAACAAAATGTGGTTTATGAACGTACCTACTTGTTATCAAAAGCAATTTCCAAGAATTATATTGAAACTGGGCCTGTATTAATGAATTTTAGCTATTAAAAATGTTTATGTTATTTTTAAACTACGGTTTGTATTTTGCGTTCGTTAAAAATTCATTTAATATCACAAATTTATTTATATGCAGTTATTAAAATTATAGCAATAACATAAAATATTATCGCATGATTTAGTCATATCTAAGATGACTGTTTAAATTTAAATCATAATAAATGTATTTTGCAGTTGATTGTTTCGAATAAAACGTAAATGCATTAAAAATTACTATAATTTTAATAAAATAAAATAAAATTAAACAATTTATATGATTACTAGCTTTTATCAATAAGTATCAGAGATCATTTCAATAGAATTGAATCAATATGATTCCAAACAGCTGAAACTATAGTCAGTTGGAAACTATAGTAAAAAATAATTTTCTTTTTTTTTTAATAAAAGTATCCTATGTTACTTCTAGTACCTCCAAACATATGTGTACAAAGTTTCATGGTGATCGGTTAAGTAGTTGTTGCGTGAAAACTTAACAAACAAACTCACATCGGACTTTAAATCTAGGGCTTGACTATAATGATTGTTAAATATTATATGCAAATTGGTGTTAATAAATAGGTAGGTATACGGATCAACGATATAAAAGTCTGGTCGCATTATTAAAACCGCGTGTTATTATCTCGCAATAGTAGTAATAAAACGGGCCGCATTAAAGCCATATTATAAGTTGCACATTAAGCCGCGTCCGCAGATACTGATCGTGCCGGGTCGTAGGTCATCTGAGGACCCTTCGCTTTTAACACAATCCGTTGTGGACTAGCCTTTATGTTCGCACGCGAGCACACATTTTTAAGGCACGGTTTTTAAAGTTATATATATTTTTTTTAAATAAAACATTTTTAATAGCATTTATATATTGTATTTTTTCAACTAAATCTCACTGGTTAAAAGCTTTAAACTAATAAGTTTATTTTTATTACAGTAATACCCCGCTTTACGCGACCCCGTTTCACTATAACGCGAAATTCAAATTTATTATTAAATTACGCGAAAGAGTGCGTATAAACATAATGTAGTCATTTAACTTCTCTATGGTCGCGGGAATTTCAGTTAACGCGAATTTTTCCGGAACGTATCCCTCGCGTAAAGCGGGGCATTACTGTATAATTACGCTGAGTGGAAAATAGTTATAAACCATATAAACAGAGAATAATTTATATTACACATTATAGAACACGTATAGCTTATCGTGAATCTCCGCACGCTGTGTAAGCACAAATTTAAGTTGAATTTTAAACGTTTATCTAAATAAAAGTTTTGGAAACTTTAAGCTTTTCTTAGTGAATTTAGTTCAAGGTTTTTCGTGTTTCTTTCCTATTTATTGATTAGATTATTTATTTAATTATTTAGTTTTAACTACTGAACCTTTTTTACAAGGTCACAATTTCAATGTCTCGCCTTAAGACAGAAATTGGGTGAATGGATTACAGCATTATTCATGCGAAGCGTTGACCTCACCAAGCCTTTTGGTTACTTCAATAGATACTTGCGATTATGTGTAGATACTATATATGACTATCCATGGAGATGCGTCTTGGAGGTATATGGAGGTTCATGGTGGAGGTTTTGTGTAACATTTTAATCAGAGTAAACATCAAGTTAACCGTAGAAAGACAAATAAATAAAATTTTAAAAGTGTCGATACAGAAAGCTTGGCTAATAACCACCGGTTTATCTACATCATAATTGTCCAGTAAGGAGGTATGAATCGATAGTGCAAAAAGAAGCTATTTTTAACTTGATTTTGAATTTGATTGACAGTTTTGTGTATTGAATAAACGATGCATGAAATTAAAATGGGGTAGCGGTCATTTGTCCAAAAGTTAGTCTGAAATTTAACTTAACATTAAAACTACATTAAATATATATCTTAGAGTCAAAACGTCTGCTAAAATTATTGATAATGAAATGAAATGAAAATCGTTTATTAGCATAAGCACTAAAGGCGTGCGCTTGCTCATCGTTAGACTCTACAATGGCTTCGGAAAGGCGTATGACGAGAAGAAGACCACAAGAATCTTATTTTTATATATTTCCACCAAATATTCTTCTTCTTATTATTATTGTCTAATTTAACAGTGGTCAATAATTCGGATTGAATTGATAGATTATTATACGGACCAACATTATACAACCTAACCCTCTCAACAATAAAAACGCCGTAATAATGTATTTATTAGGCTATAGATCTATCTAGCTTACCTAAATAGAGTCATAATGTATGTCTCACCGACCAACGAAGAAGGCTGTTAATTACTATTTCTATTTTATTATTTTTACCACTCGTTTTTTAATTCGATCTAGTTTCGATTTCAATTCGATTCTAATCTCGATTTAAGTGTATTATGTTTACAAAAAACAAACTCGAGGATATATTTTTCTCCCATTGACACAGCAACGCACTATATTCTTAACAGTAATGAAACAGTGTATCTTATAAAATATTAAATCCTTTTTAGATGCATACAATTGAAAAAAAACCGTATTGTTTTAAAGAGTGGTAAAAATTGACGCGAGCCGATTCGAAACCTGTTATTACAAGTGTAATGGGCAGTGCATATTGTCTGTGAGGGGGTATATGAGACTATGTTCTTGAGGGTGTTAGACAAAAACTGCATAAGTGGCATTTTGAGAATATGATTTTTAGACAAATACATATATGGTTATTTTAAAAAAACTTGTAGTTTTCTTGTGAGAAAAGTGAAGTTATTATAATGGAAATAATTTCTGACTATAAACGGACAGATAACTATATTTTATAGTAATATTTGATTACAGTTTAGGTGATTTTTTGGATAATAGTATGCATTTTTTCGTTATGTTTAGTACAGAGTCAATCGAACAAACGAAAAAATGTTTTGTTCGTACAGTGCTAGCAAACTGTGTTACAATATGAATGGTGGTTATGTCTATAATATATATAATGATTTAACACATCGTTTCTCAAACGAGGTTCGGGTTTGTTTTTAAAGGTTTTGAAAAATAATAAATATATACAAACCACTATACATCTATATATATAAAACTCAAAGGTGACTGACTGACTGACTGACTTAGTGATCTATATATATAGCCCAAACCACTGGACGGATCGGGCTGAAATTTGGCATGCAGGTAGATGTTATGACGTAGGCATCCGCTAAGAAAGGATTTTGATCAATTCCACCCCTAAGGGGATAAAATAGGGGATGAAAGTTTGTATAAATCTTATTAGATTTTCGACTGATTGAACTGAAATTAAAGATTGGAGTTACTGTGATGAAGACGTTTTTACACACGCTAAACAAAAATAAAGCCGCAAAAACTATACCTAATTAATAATAATATTTCTTAACGGGATGCAAGCCGCGGGCATCAGCTAGTATAGGTACAAAAGATTCGTTTATTAAAGGAATGAATTTTATAAAACTAAATATTAAGATGTAATGTGTGGGGGGTCGCAAGACTTTTTACTTAACTTTTTGGCTTTTTCGTGGGTCGCGACATAAAAATGGTTGAGAAACGATGGTTTAATCGATATAATGATTGAAGTCAATACTTCCATATTTCGCATTGATTAGAAAAATAGTAATTCTTGCCAACAGTACATGTTTTTAATGCGTCTAGTTATATCCTTTTCGAATTGTCAAATAAAAGAATTAACATAACGAAAACAATAGAGTTTAAAAAAAATACACTTACATAGTTTTTCAACTTCACCGTCAATATAGTGTAAAGGTCAAGCCGAGGGTACATTCATAGGTTGTGAAACGATTTTGTGCAGTTATTACAGGTTGTATTAATAATTTGTATGATATCTTGTAGATCTGTCATATTTTAATGAGCTTTAGTTGGTGGTTGATATAAGAAGTGACTGGGGGTGATTGTTTATTGCAATTTCTATATAGACCTGACCTATGACCCGTGTGTCACCAAATGACCCATTTGGTAGTTTCAAGTGACCCATTTTAGTTCCGAAAATTACTTATAAATGTGAGCAAACATTTTTACAGTAGAATTTATTTTAAACAAAAACAGGAGCAGGTTAACTATTGAAAATTCAGATGCTTGTGTTCGTCTTAAAACGACTAACTATCAACCAGACTTATTATATTTTCTTGCTTGGCTGGGATTATCAATTTTAAAAATTACTGCATACAATGATGTTTCAAAAACTTAGAATATGCTTTATTGAATTACAACAACAAATGTTAAAATATACTTCACTGTAACAAAAATAAATAATTTTGAATTCTAACAACTGAAAACTATAGTAAAAAGTGAATATATAATTTTTTAAATAAAAAGTATCTTATGTTACTTCTAGTGCCTCCAAAAATATGTGCACAAAGTTTCATGATGATCGGTTAAGTAGTTGTGACTTTTGAAATATTAGTAGGGATTGTTCTTTGATCAATGCCAAACAGTTTTTATTGAACTTGTCACTCGAAATGCCCACTTTTAATTGTAACTATTCATAAACAAATAAATTAGCTAATTAAACTTTAAACTATTGATGAGCGTTCATTATTTAACTTGACTTTGTCACGTGTGGGTGTGTGACCTTAACCCGTCAGTTACAGCGTGGGTCTTTTAGACCCGAGAGTAATAATTAGTTTTCTATGAACACTTTTTTTATTAATTGTGACTTGCGAAGGTCGTGAAGCACTGATTAGGCGTTTTGATGAGTTTCAACACTTGCATTGTTCATTATTTAGCATTTGAATGTTTATTTTTAAATTTAATGACAGGTTTGAATATTTGCTCACTTTAGTTTCAATTTTTATTAAAAAATAGGCATTTGTTTTGGTGTTTATACTGTTTATGACGTACGCATAGCACGGTTATACAGGGTTTTTATACAGATTTTTTAAAATAGTTTCGTATTCGTAAACTCGTGTAAAAATTATATTTGTAATAATAATATTTGTATATATTTATAACTCCCGCTATTTGTCTTCTGCATTTCTCTACATTTTCAAAGTTGGTTGCCTGGAAGAGATCGCTTCTTAGCGATAAGGCCGCCATCTCCTTACTCACTTACTCTTATCTTTTCTTTCTCTATTATTAAGTAATAAATAAATAAAAAGGTGAGCTATGATTTTTCCTCTAAAAACTAGTTAATCGAATAAAGGATACACATTACCCAATACTAACTTGATAGTATTTACTCCAAACCAGCCATTCTCAAAGTGGTGCTCCGCGGAACTATAGGACCAAAATACTGCAATAAATATCTACCAAAGGGAGATTATAAGGTTACATCTAAATATTCCAACTAAATATTACGTAATATGCAATATGATTATTCATAAATACATATAAATCATTTTTTATAATTATATTAAGGCTTTTTCCTCCGCCAAAAAAGTTTGAGAACCGCTGCTTTAAACAATGAAATTATAATGTATTGAGAGTAGTTCCTCAGAAATTAAAACGCATTTCTTACAGAAATATTGTTATAATGCCTTTAAAAAGGTATGTGAATATTTGTACTTCATTTGATGATGTAATATATACAACCCATCTCTATATATATAATCGTTTGTTTACTTTACAGATTTAATATACAGGTTTGGACTATCAAAATGCGTCAAAGGTCATTTGATTCTGTACACAGGATGTTCTAAACCATTTGAGTATTTAAACGTATATTATTATAAAAATGTTTAGACATTACAAATAGTAATACATTAATAAAACACGCTGTATATAGAGGTTATAAAAAGAAATATATAGATCTGTCAATTTAGGAAATGATCACCATATACAATGCCTTTGTTTCGTATGTTCACATTAATTTTATCGGTTCACGATAACGGGTTAGATTTAAAAAAAACTATCACACGAATTCTTTATACGATGTATTTTGTGATCTAATAATATGTACATAGAAACGAACCAGTTCCCTTAGAACACTCTAGAGTCTAGACTTTATCTTTAATCAATAACCCTAACTAATATTAACTGATATTTTTGCTAATCTTAACCTGTTTGTATACTAACGAAGTTACTTTAGTTAAATTGCTTACTACGCATGTATTTGTGTGAATAATAATTGTTTATGCTATTATTGACTTGACTTGTTCAGCTGCAAATTAATCCTCTCTACTTTATAAAAGTGAATTTGAGTTTGTTTGTTACGTTTTCACGCAACAACTACTTAACCGATCATCTTTGTACACATATTTTTTGAGGTATTACAAGTAACATAGGATAGTGATGATTAAAAATTACTATAGTTTCCAATTGACTATAATTTCAGCTGTTTGGGATTTTTCTATATTTATTTTTATTTCCGTCTGTCATTTTTATATATGCAGTATAAAACTATTTGAATTTTTGATATTTGAATATATTGATTCATGTCTATTGAAATGCTCTCTGATACTTATTTAATGACTTAAATGCGAGCGAAGCCGCGGGTAAAAGCTAGTATTAAATAAATAAATAAGCAGATTTGTGTTGATTGATATTTATGTCAGTCTGCTATCCCCCTGTTTACATAGACAGTGCTTATGTGGCAACTGTTTTATGGACCACATTTTAGTCTATTAAAATTTGCTCTTTTCTTTATTTAGTTTTAGTAATTGGACTCCAATAGAGCGCCTTTATTCGTCGAAATATATACAAATATATATTAAATAAATTTGATTTAGCTCCTATATACTGGCATTGTCCACTTACATACTAATGTCATAATAGCAATCTCCAAAAGCGTATATACTAGTGCACAGTGTAAAAACGTCTTAACTCATCTCGCAGCATCTCGGTAATCGTTGTCACGCATATCTCACTGCCTCGCGCGACTCCGAAAGAGGTGGTGTCGATTAATAAACCTTATCTTTACTCGTTGTTATCTGCTGACCCCAGGCAAGGTGGTCGCCAACGGCTTAAATATTATACGAACAATTTATGTGCTATCATTTTAATAGCTAGTTCAATTAATTATTCGTGCTTCAATTATTTCGTATTAGAACGTAATGGTTAATTCATCAGTCTGTTAGGTTAGGTATTTAGGTCTGGCTTTTAAGTGTTTCAGTTGTTTTTGTTCTGTGGGCTTATCACGAATTTAGTCTGGCTTTCGAATCGAGCTGTCACAAGTATAACGGATCCGTTAGCAATCGGGATCATGAATTTTTACTAACGACTAACGAGCACCAGCAATCTATCAAATGAACGAAAGATCGAGACGTTCGAAAATTAACAAAAAGTATCTAAAATATTGTAGTTCCAAATCCGCACGCGGTGGCGCTGCTCAAATTTCCATACAAATTGTTTGAAGCGAACTCGGTTCGAAAGCCAGACTAAAATTCGTGATAAGCCCACTGATATTCATAGCAAAGGGTATCTTAGTAATCGCAAGGTTTTTTATTATATGGGGTATAAACCCGTCCGGCATAATCCGTTGACAAATAACACAGGCCATGCGCTAACCGAAGTCCACCATCTGTCTGTATTACCGTACATGAAACAAAAGTGGGGGGCTTATTTGTACAGATTTTATTACTATAATAGCAAACTTTCCTTGCTAAAGATAATAGTTACATATAGTTGTATATGAGTTGAACTTTATGAAATATATCCCTACTAATATTATAAATATGAATGTGAGTTTGTTTGTTACGTTTTCACGCAACAACTACTTAACCGATCATCATGAAACTTTGTACACATATTTTTGGAGGTACTACAAGTAACATAGGATACTTTTTACTTAAAAAAATGTTTTTATTATAGTTTTCAATTGACAATAGTAAAATATTGAGTACAGTTCTATTGAAATGATATCTGATACCTATTTAATGACTTAAATGCGAGCGAAGCCGCGAGTAAAAGCTAGTAATATTATAAACTGAAAAGGTTAACAAAGTACCGTTAAACTATTTTAAATCAGTTTCTTTTAATTTTTGTAAATAGGCAGTTTTTCCGATTTTCCTGGTGTAGGTGAATTGGAAATTAATTTTGAAATAAATATATAAATGGTAGAGAAAGTGTTCAAACCCTGAAAGATAGCAAGGAATTGGCATAGGGTAATTTTTTTTTCAATTTTTCATTTGCTGGTTTAGATTCACATTTTAAATATTACCTATAATTCCTTGTAACGTTTATAAGTAGGACTAAACTAATAAACAATTTTAAATAAAATTCTTTAAAGCTGGACAAAAATATTTTCCTCTGGATTTGGTTCCAGAGGCTCTCGCGCAACAGATGCGCGGACATTGTGTCGATGGCTGATATCAACGCCCACGCATGCGCCTGTTACGCTATGGTTATATGGACATGCCTTCCGGAAGTTTTAATCCATACTGCTTACGACGAGATTAACGAACGCGAATATACCTGTGTTTCCCAACCTTTTTTGTGCCATGTAACCAAGCACCCAGTTGATATTTTCGTCTCGTCAAGCGAAATTATACCTAATAATTATTTACCGCAATTATTTAAGAATTTGCATTTTTCGTTAAATTTCGCACCGAAATCTAGCATTAGGTACATTTAAATGGCCCGAAGCGAAACGGTTAAACTCGTGTCGGATCCATTTTCAAATTGCCCCCCTTAACAATCAAATTGGGCCCCACGTTGGAAAACACTGCTATATACCATAAAAATAGAGCAAAAATAATTATAATTGTCTAGTAAAAGTAATATTTGGTACTAATATAAGGTTGAATCCATAATATTCTTTTAAAAAACGATGACACGGTCGTCCGTGAGAACTGATAAACATCTGCGCCGCTTTGAGCACGAGGTATAAGTCGAGGTTCGCGATATGTCTCGAGCGACTCAGGCAGGACGGATTCTGACCATTGATTGCATATTTATGAATGCTTAACTTTTATCTAACTTTTATTGTCTGTGAATGGGATTAATACGAAGTCGATATAAGGCCGACTCTACACTAGAGTTCGCAAGAAAGTACGTTTTTAAATTATTCAAAATTTAGGTTCACTATAATTATACCATAAACAATATTAGTTATTCAAATACTCGTATAATAAATCATAGACAAGACGAAATTTGACAGTTATTTTTATAAAATGATTATGGCATTTTACTTATAAAGTCAAAATTGCAAAATAGTAAATTGTTCACATGGGCATCGGCATTATCTACCAGCTAACAGGGTATTAGAATACAGGGTTAGGGCGTTCCATATATATGTATATAATACCTTATTTCTATAAAGTAATAATGTTATTTATATCAAAATTGGGTGTTGAAAATGATCATGCCTTCATATTAGATATTTGTGTCCATTTCCCATGACGCTCCTGATCTTTTTTGTACACATGTCTTTCCGGAAGTGTAACTCGTCCGTTACTGGCCTCTATCCGGATTTCTCACACCTTCAATGATGTGTTTTTAATATCATACTTAATCATTGTACAACGAGTTTTGATTGTTAAGACTGTTTTACAACCAAGCGAACGGTCAATTTACTTTTTATATGTTTTAAATAAAATCAGGCAGACTTACGAAGGTCCAATACAAACAGCATTAATTACATTTTTCAAATTATTACATAAATAATGTTGTGAAAGGAACTCAGTAATTTATTAAAATATAATATAATATTAATTTCACATTTATGATAAGCTTCTGATGATCTTTACCATATAAATACATGAATCCTCTTTTATCAATAAATAATATTTTACTAGTATCATTAATAATAATAATAAACCCTTAATTACTCGCATGGGGTCAGAGCATTTTCGCATTAAAAAATAAAGCACTTGGCGCGGCCCGATTCCCCCCCACGCTTTCGCTAGCTTCATAACGCACGTCTAAGTTTGTATTTTAGTAACGACTAAGGCACTTTAATAATTAAATTGTTTTATTTTGGGGTCATCTGTGACCCCATGCGAGCAGTTATGCAATATTCTTAGTGCGAGTAACTAAGGGTTAAAAGGCATGACTATATATTACAATTGAATTAGTACTGACTTTTTTTACGACTACCTTCACTTACAATGATTGTCCAAGAGTGTAGGTAGGTAACTAGTAGGTATTATAGAAAAATGCTGTAAGTAACACCACTATACTAACTTCTGATCTCGATATATAATATTTGTTTTTTAAAAAACAGTGTAAAGATGCCTTTATAATATCATTTTATTATGAAGACCGGTAAAATAAAATGACAAAATTCTTTCGTATATTTCCGTTACAAAAGTTATTGTTCCAAAGATTGTATTAAGTTATCAAGTTTCATATAAAATTAGACTATTATTATAATTAAATTTCTGTTCTAAAACAAGGTCCCATTTTTGAAAATATAATATATTAATTTTTTGTTTCATTTGTTTTTATTTGAATCTCTAATAGTCATGGATTTTTTTTTTTTTTTTTTTTATTGTTGGACACGACATGTGACCTCCAGTGGCCTGATGTAAAGCTGCACTGGAGGTCCATGAGCGCTGACGACCGGAAACCAAGTATTTCCAGTCGTCATCACTATGCCGGCCCCAGTAAATGCCTCTTCAAGTACATAAGTATATAAGTACATATTTATAAATAGGGTAAGTCCTTTAGCATTATTTTTTTTACGTACTATTTATATTAAAAAATAATACATAATTTACTAAGAATGATATCTTAAAATAATTTTTTAATTATTAATAAATTTTGGTTTGGAAAATAGATTATCTTAATTAAATATTATCTGTTTTACTAACACTAATTATTATCGTCGATAGAAAAGAGGTTGCGGCGGCGATGTTAATATTGTATAATATATATTTTTATAAATAAAACTGTAAATTTGAATTTGGAATGAAAGGAACGCGAGGGATGTTCGAATGAGGACTTGGATGTTGGTTGCGAATGGGAACGGATGTGTGTGCTTAGATTATAAGAGATTAGTAATACCTATAGTTGAAATACAATTTTAAGAGTTTTCATTCATACAGTCCACTTACTCTATTGGTTACATTAATTATAAAAAAATAAGTTAGCTGAATAAAAAGGCAAATTCCCTTGTTAAGGAGTGAGCAGCTTCACACGACGATAGCAATAATGCGGCCGGAGTCGCCGTCAGGTCAACGGGAACAAAATAAATTATGGACAGAACTGTGGAAGACATGGCTCGTATTAAAACATTCATGACTTACACCTAATATAAAACCGCAGGGGCCCTATTCTGGTCAAAAACTAAAACGAAATAAAATCTAAAACGAATTGTTAAATTTTGAAACAAAATTAAGTATGAATTTGAAAATACTAATATTAATTTATTAACACTGACACGAATTAATTTTAATCCGAGGTTTCGAAAGCATTGCAGCCATCCAGATGCTGCTTGACTTGATTTTCTACATAAAGTTAAGGAACTAAAAGAAGTATACAGCAATAAATAGTTCTAATTTTATAATTGTTTAGTTTTTTTTAATACGAAACGTTCTTAAATAGTATATATTTAAGAAAATTACTTTAAATTAATTTAACACTAAATTTACCCGACCAGTCAAAGTGACTGGTCTTGCAAGATCAAATTAAAATTCCTACTGCATCTAACATTTTCTTTAATTCTTCTAATCTTCTTTAATCTATAACAGAAGAATTAGTTTTATGTATATAATAGGTATATTTAAGCTGGTAAATCTAGTGTTAAAATGAAAATGTATTGACAAAGAATAGGCTCCTAGTATTTGAATTCCACGACTTCTTGTCACAACCCTGATTCGCGGGAAACCGACTGTAACGCGCACGACAATGCTCCGAGTCTCTAAACCAAATGCTTAATGCGGTTTTAGTTTAGAATAATCAATTTGAATTCCTTTATTATATCAATAAAGTAATATTGGGTTTATATATCAATAATCATCATATTACTTTAAAATTACAATTCAATAGTTTATTTCCAGTGAATATTTTTGTTATCAACAAAAACATTGTTAACACTAGGTTTACGGACGTTTTCTATATACCTACTTCTACTAAAACCAAAAAAGGTATACCACATAGGCAAGTTCAGTAATTCAACACTTTTAAAGAAAATAGACTTCAATATATATTTCCCTCGATCAATGAATAAAAGTCATACAAAGAGATAAAATAAAAATTTAAACAGTTTTTGGTAATTCTCTGATAAAAGTCAAATTGACGCGTTCCGTAAACCTAGTGTTAAAATACTACACGTGATTAAGACTAAATATTCTTGCAAAAATGTAAACCCGAAACGTAAACGCAATAAATTTATAAAACGAGCAAAAGACTACAAAACTCGGGAATCGTGCCTCGAGGCGTTAAGAGCCGCAAACTCCACGAAATATTATTATTATATTGAGAAATTACATAATGTTGTATCTGCTGACAATGGCACATGAGTTATGGATGATGTTTCAACGTAATTGGAAGCTTGGAGGCTCCAATTACATTATATTTGATTGAATTCTTCATTGTTGTGGGAAAGCAAATATAAGTCTCCAAACATATATTTTAATAATAAATTTCCTAATATTTGCGTGATTTTAAGCTTCTATTAAAAACCATACATTTGAAAGTGAAATAAAATACAAACTTTTGATGTAACGAAATCTAAATACATAAAGTTGTGTACAGCGATTTTAAATCGCACGGGAAGTTTTTAATTTTATAAATTTTTTATTATATTTTATATTATTTTGTTATTTATATTAACATATTTTTATATTAATTTAAGTTATATTTAGAAAGTAAGACGAATGTGCAGCGCCAAGACAAACCAACACTGGTTTTTGGCGCCAAGGCAACAGATTGTAATATTCGTTTAAAAATAAACGTTTTATTTATTTAATCAGTAATGAAAATTAAGCATAAAACTAGTGATACTACCTTAAAATAGTAGACTAGGCTGTTAGATATTTAAAGCCTATAATGTTTGTTAATTGCATTGCCCGATACTAACACTGCTTCTCCCATGACAATTGGTTATCTGGAAGAAATTACTTTTAGTGATAAGATCGCCAATTGCTCTAAATTTGTTTCTTTTTTTTCTTTTTTTTTTATTGATAGCCCAGCATATGACCACACTCCGCCTGATGTTAAGCTAGAGTGCGGTCCATGGGCGTAGACAACTGTTGCCAAGATGTCCGTGCGCAACAGTCGACTCCATTATGCCGGCTTGAGGAGACGAATGTGCTCTGTCCAAATTAACAGGGCATACTCCTCTCGTTATCCCAGCTACTTCCAAGCTGATCCCGAAACGCGACTAGATCACTAGTGTTCCGCTTGAAAGTGGTGGTACTTCCCCAGAACAGCATACTGGGCTAATGCCATCATCAGTCTGCCTACGACTCTCTTATGTTTTAAATTGTATTAGCATTATTATTTTAAGGCAATAAAGGATTTGTTTTTTTTTTTTGTATAATTGTATTAATAAAACATTCCGTATGGATTAATAGTAGCACTGAAGTTCGTTTCAATAATCATATATTTTTATTAGACTGCAATTTTAATAATTTACTAACATATACGGAGTTTAACGCCTCAAGTAAATAATTTTAAGTAAAACTGCAATAAAGATAATATTAAATTAATGATAATATGCATTTTAAATCGTACTATTACTAAGTATTAATTGCATATTAAATGGCTTATATTATATAGGGTGTCCCGCAAGTCAGGGACCAAGGAAATACTGGTAATCGAGGGCGTAATTTCGTATCTTAAACATCAAATTTTATTGTCCTAGGCAAGTAGTTTTTGAGAAATGTTTTTTTTTAAATTTCTCTTAATATTTATTTTTATATTTATATTTATTTATATAAGTACAGTCACTTGCATGGTTTTACAGTTAATTCCAATACACCATGCAAGGAGGAGTCAAATTACAAAATAGAATAATATTAAAAATAAAATATCAAGTGAAAATAGTATAAAAATAATAATAATAACCTATCAATGTCAACAGCTAAACAAAAACAGTCACAAAAAATTCACTTTCTATAATATATTGACCTTCTCGCAGAAGCCCCAACAAACTATATATATATATATATATATATATATAACTATATAAACTTTATATGAAACTATAAAGCAATTATATTTTACTTGTATGTTATTAAATAACAGCGTAGTTCTTAAAATAAATTGACTGCTACTTATTTATCTAAAGACAGACAACTCCACTATGTAGGCTTGATGGGACTAATTGTGTCCTTCAGTTTAAGATACAACCTGATTCTTGTCACTAATAAATTACTAATATGCAGTTTTTAAAAAAATTGTACTACGTTAATTTGAAGTATATACATAGTACTAGCTGTTGTCAGCGACTTCATTCGCGTAGTAATGAAGATGTAAAGTACTATGAAGTTTAATGATGTTTCACATTTGAGTCAACAAAAAATGTCTATCACAACCCTGTCGCTTTTCCTGTAATTTATATAGCCTATATTGATCAGTGATAATGTAGCATCAGATGAAGGAATTTTTGAAATTGGTTCAGTAGTTTTTGAGCCAATTCGTTACAAACATACAAAAATATAAATCTTTCCTCTTTATAATGTTAGATGTTGCTATATGTATGTGTATGTATGTATATGTATGTAGTATATATGTTAATGTTATATATAAAGTCGCTATCTTATAACGTATTACGCTAATATCATTAATATAAGCTAAGAACAGATTATAGATGTATGAACTAAAATTACGAGTAGAGACGATAAAATCATAGATAACGTGTAAGTGTACGTTATTTTTACATTTATCGTTGTTGATAATTGCCACTTCTAATCTTTAATGCTTTGTAGGACTACCGATGTTATTTTTACAATTATAGTGGTGTGTTGAAAAACAAAT
Source organism: Tineola bisselliella (assembly GCA_028551675.1). Taxonomy (NCBI): domain Eukaryota; kingdom Metazoa; phylum Arthropoda; class Insecta; order Lepidoptera; family Tineidae; genus Tineola; species Tineola bisselliella. The sequence continues at coordinate 11,570 of JAPWLS010001200.1, read as the reverse complement.
ACCTTTTAGAGAAACTTATGTGAAATAATATTGTAGATTAAAATGGATTAAAAATATAATTATCACAATGCATTGTGGCAATAAAAAGACAAGAAAAAACAAGAAAGATGACACTGACAGATAAACGTCAAAACCTTAAATCTTCTTAAATAAGTATTTTCGGCTTGTAGAATCGACTGCCACAACCTTTAGCTAATGTATGTTTTTCAGGCTGTCAAATTAAGCCTTATGTCAAATCTTACTAAAATTACATTACATCATCCAGTATAAATTATAAGTAGAAAAAAATTCATCGACTTTTATTGTATCGGTCAGTAGCAATGTCTAATATACAAAGATTGGTTTAATATAGGCATTATAAAAAAAAATTGTTAGTAATAATTTAAAAAAATAATTTTTATTTTGTAATAATTAATCTGAAACCTTTCTCTAAGACTGTTATTTTACAGGAATGATGTCAAATTGTTTTCGATTTTCTAAAACGGATTACGCCCATAGTTATGAGTTGTAAAATTCGCTCATGCGCATTGCACATCGAATTTTATGTTGCGAGGCACCATTTCCCAGTCGACGTTTAATGCGCTGCACTCGATCAGCGCATTGTTATGTGGTTAAGGCGCAGTTTTGAAAAAATAATAATTATTATTGATCGCGGACGAGAGAAAAAGGGAGACTAATCCCTACTAATATTATAAATGTGAATGTGAGTTTGTTTGTTACGATTTTACGCAACAACTACTTAACCGATCATCATGTAACTTTGTACACATATTTTTTTAGGTACTACAAGTAACATATGATACTTTTTATTTAAAAAAATATTAAATTTAACAAATTGACTTTCAGCTGTTTGGAATTTTTCTATATATATTTTTATTTCCGTCTGTCATTTTTATACATGCAGTATAAAACTATTTGAATTTTTGCGAGCGAAGTCGCGGGTAAAAGCTAGTACTTATATAAAATAATAAAACTCAAATAATAGATTAAATTATTTTTTTCTAAGAAAAAGACTAGCATCCGTACAATTGTTAGGTTAGGTTAGTTAACATTTGAAATATGTTGTTCACAACTATTAGGTTTTAAACTTCCATGTGACTAGTCATACTATCCAATTTACTTAGTCACAAAATTGTTACGGTTTATTTATTGTTTGTTTGTTTGAATGTTCAAATAAATAAACAAAAGATAAAACATTTAGGTAGAAATACAAAATACCAAATGCAAGTTTGTGCAATATCAGTTACAGACGCAATAAAAATATATTACAGATTTAAATATTTTTGTTCTTAAGAACTAATTTAGAAACTAACTTGTATATTTTATACACATGTATGTTAATAATTGGACATTTATTGTAACCACTGTGTAATGTGATTTTTAAACTGTTATTTACTTTTTATTTCTGAGTTAAATTTTTTTTTATTGTTATTATTTTATGTACAGACTATGATTGACGAGTTTCTTGTGGTATTCTTCTCGTCAAACCCCTTTCCGAAGCCATTGTAGAGTCTAACGATGAGCAAGTGCACGCCTTTAGTGCCTATGCTAATAAACGATTTTCATTTTCATTGATTTAACTAATTAAAAATACTTTTTACGGGTTACTGCAGCGTTTTCAGAACATCATTTTAAAACGTATGACTAAAATAACCCCACAAAATATTTTCAATTGGTTGAATTGAATTGAATACACTTTAACATTCAATAATAATTATAAAACACAATTTTTGGTTAAACGTGGCCTTAATAGTACAAAGATGAAGAGCGATCTAACACGCATGTAGGACGTTATATCTTTCAACTTTGAAAACACTATTCTAATTCAATTTGTTTCCACTTTGTAGATGTAGCCTAAAAGCTCAAAGTTAATAAGCTTTTTTGTGACTACAATCCTTCTAAAGTTAAGCTCAAGTTAGTCTATACGTACAACGAAAGCTCTACATGTCTGCAGGTATCAGTCGACCCCACTATGCCTTTGGTTTGTCTGCCATGTTTATATAAATATCAGTTTATTTATCACGTACTATTTTAAAATCAAATACAGAGTAACCTTAATGTAACGACCCTCAATATAACGAATTTTTCGAAATCCCCTAGAACTGCCCGTAAGAGCTAATGCAAAATATATCTTTACATTACGAATACATTTGTTAAAAACCTTTTTTTAACAATCTTTGCAAAATATAAAAAGAAAGTATTATTTACCTCTATTTAACGAAATCGTTCGCTATAACAGGGAAAGCAGATTAGTACCTACGTAAAGCTGAGATTAATATTTTTTTTAAACCTTGTTAAAACGAATGTCATTGTAACAAATTACTTGATACAACGAATTATTTTCCGATTCCCTTTAGTATCGTTATATCAAGGTTGCACTGTATTTAATAATAATAAATTTAGTTAGGTTATAACAATCGCGTGTTCAGACGATTATTAGGCGTTTTAGTATCTAAAATCTAGAATCTAGATTGTGTTTGACGCTTAGGTTAAAACACGGTGTGGTCGGCCCACGCGAACCAAGGCATGGGAAAGGGCATAGGATGAACAACTAGGTATTAAACCTATACCATATACCATGTGTGGAATTCCGAATAAACTTTGTGTGCGTATCTTAATAAATTAATACTTCTTTACTTCTTATATACTTTATTAATCATATTTTAGGAATTAGATATCTATTACAATGTGAATTTCAAACGTAATATAACAAAAAAACAAATGCAAAACAAATGAACAACTGACAGCCCGTTCGAGCGCCAAAATTATCTTAGGCTTAGACATCGAATTCCGTCCAAATAGACATCTTGCGAGTTTTTCTTATAAATTTTCCAAAAATTATAGTCATTTAAAGTCAGTGAGTATTGCGTATGAATTCTATACTGTAGAAAATATAAGAAATCACACATATTTAGAAAAGTATATTGAATTCAATGATTATGAGTTGAAAGAAGATGTCGAAACGGCTAAACGTCGATTCAATTTGTGATCGGCGCACCGACGACCTTTTCATGTTAACAATCGAACACACATACAACTAATGAACTTATATGTATATAGTGATTGTTCATAAAATGATTGATATGTAAGATTTCATTTGCCCACGTGAACTTTACTCTTAGGTCGTGGGACGCATTTCGCATCTGGCCTTTGCACAAAATAGACTAAAGTATTAATGTAACTTACATCATATATCTTATGTTAATAATTAAGCGATTTACATTACAATTGTTATGAGTTTCAAATGAATTATGGTTGCTATTCGTGTGTGTGGTTCGCGTAGTTATGACGTTTCGTTTTCGGTTATAAATGTACACCTGATTTGCACAATATGGTATTATTTGATATGTCGGAGTGATGCGCTGTGAATAATGTCCGTTAGATTAGACGAATGTAGGTTGTTTTTAAATTACTTATTAATGTAACGAAAATAGATGATATTAACCCATTACTTCCCATCTATGTTCATGTTCCATCATGTTCTATTTTTAGGACACTATATTCAATTTTTTTTAACCTATTAAGAGTTTTATTTTTTATTGTTTCTGATGAAATTCGTATTTTTATACTATTTTTCTGGTGAAATATTTTTTTTCCGATGAGAAAAATATTTACGTAATTTTAATGTATTTTTTTTATTGATCATTTTTGTTGCCTCAAAAAAAGCATTATGCTCCGATTTTATGTAGGTACCGTAAAAGAAAACAGTAACCAACTTCAAAGTACATAAAACTGATTCTTAGACTTCTACCAAATATATATATAATATAAAAATAAAAACAAAATATAATTTTTATCCCCATTGACATATGTTATAGGACAGGCTGACTCAGCGTTAACGATTTTTTTTTATTTTTATGTTGTAATATTATTTTTTCTTAACGTATTATGAACTTAATTTAAAGATTACACCAAAAAATTCCAACGTTTTCGATGCTTGGGAAGTAATGGGTTAATAAGTTATTGTAAAGCACGTCTCCTGCTCCTCTGTCTTCCAAACATTAGACAAAAACATCAAACATTGGGGCGTGGCCTACACAATGTTTTTGTTTTCCGTCGACCACGGAAAACAAAAAACATTGTCTATGAATACAAAAATGTATACGGCCCCGCCCCACTGTTTCGATGTTTTTGTCTAATGGGTTAATAAGTTATTGTAAGTTAGTTATTACAAGTGACATTCACCATTACTATGTCGATATGGGGAAAAATAGACATTAATCATCAGAAAACATTTTTTCGTAATATATACTTGTCTAATCATTTGTTTCATCAGGCCGGGATAGTGAATGTTACCTAAAGATGTTTTTTTGTAATAATATAACGCAGCGGTTCTCAAACTTTTTTGGAGAAGGAAAAAGCCTTAATATAATTATAAAAAACTGATTTATATGTATTTATGAATAATCATATTGCAATGTAATATTTAGTTGGAATATTTAGATGTAACCTTAAAATCTCCCTTTGGTAGGTATTTATTGCAGTATTTTAGCTCTAAGGTTCCGCGGAACACCACTTTGAGAATGGCTGGTATAACTGGTTTTAATCTAACATTATGTCATATCAAGTATATTATTATATATATGTATATTGTTTATTGCAATTCTCTGGTTGCTTGGTTATATTACTCTAGAACTCTAATATCCTTTAAAATCTGTCATACCTTTCAAATATATTAATATGTCAAACCACAAGTGCCAAGTAGAACCTCGAAAATGTCATTTAAGATGTCATTATACAATCTAATGTCATTCGAACGCATTAAGTTTAAGGACGAGTGCGCACTTTACTTGAATGGGGTATTTTTTACGCACCTATTATAGTATCTAAGTTTACAAGGATCTAAAAATGTTATGATAAGTTTTGATGCGGTAATTTTAATGTTTAATAAGATACAATAAATATTATATTATACAATGGAGGGAACATAATTGAATAATCTTAGACTGCAGTAAAATATAATAATTTATTGAAAACACTTAAATAATTTTAGTATAGTTTTAAGTTAGATTGCATTAGTATTATATTTTGTTATCACCTAGTCACGATCGCTCTAAATATTAATTTAATATTGTTCTAAATCCATAAGCAAAGGATACTGTTCGCATATAGTAAATAAAAAAAAAATTTAATTCAACTGTGCACACAATACCATATCCATTTACTTCATCAATCAATGTACACAAGTCATTACCGCCATCACAATCTTGTAACAGTAAATTGGTCTCCTTGACTTTTCTTGATCGGAATAAAATAATTTGGCATAATATCACATCTAACGCGTCATTATTGAGCATCTTTACGTAACAATCATAATATACTTTTGTATTGAAATGAAATGAAAATCGTTTATTAGCATAGGCACTAAAGGCGTGCGCTTGCTCATCGTCAGACTCTATAATGACTTCCGAAAGGCGTACGACGAGAAGAAGACTACAAGAAACTCTTTAATCATAGCCTGTACATAAAATAATAATAAAAAAAAAGAATTTTCATACAGAAAGAAAAGTTCACAAGAATTAAAATTAGATCAGATCCACGGTGCAACCACACAGGTATCAGCCCACAATAATATGAAAAACTATGCCGGTGAGTAGCAAAGAGAGAAGCATGGCACATAGGAGTAGACCGCCCCCATCGCATCACCCGTTCACGAGTATCACGTCCTGGACAGCCATCACTTCCGTCAACATTTTGACAACATTGAACTTTAAAATTGTCCCATACGAATATTTGGGTAGCAACAGTGCATTGTAATCGGATATAAAAAAATAATAATAATAAGATATATAAATCATGAAATAAATAACTGTGTATTGTATATACCGACGCGTTTATGTTTCACAATATTTTTCCGGCTTCTTTGAATCTTTCCAAGTTCAATTCAACACGTAAATTGTTGATCTGAATTCGATCACTTAAAGATTAAAACCAAGTATTGTCTTTTATTAAAAACCTTTTTAAAGTCTCCCGAACATGGGCGTAGCCAGCCATGGGCTCAGGGTGGGGCAGCAGTCTAAAATAATATGTAACTAGCAAACTATACCCGCGGGTCTTACCCCGGTTAATTTTTTTCGTGTCGACTGACGACTGTCGAGTGTGAACTTTCTTACAAATATTAAGTATTGTAGTTAGTACCTAGACAATTAAGTTTTTTAGGTTTGATTAGGTACCTCACAAGTCAGAGCCACTACGCCCATGCTCCCGAATAATCTTAAACAGCGACAATCAATGGCTATTTATAACACAAAGTGAAGTAACTTGATCATCACATTTATCTAATATCAAAATGATATATTGAATCACATTAGGTTTTATTAGCACACAGAGTACGAGCTCGTGTATTCGAAATTGTATTAAAATAAACATTAAAAAAATAACAACAACAATGGCCACAGAAACAATGACAGAAAAAAGCATTTAATCCAATTACAATGATACATCTGCGAGAACTACGAAAGAATAATATGGATTATCTATTCCAGAGGCGGCTCGTCCTAAAGAGCGCTGGTGCAGTGCACTCCCACGAAAATTACAGAACTTATATTACAGCGGCGTAGATATAGATAATATAATATACTATTGTATAGGCATAGTAGAATAGAATGAATGTAATGTAAGGATAGTATGTATTATGAAGAAATATAGATTACTTCTGTAATTTTCGTGGGAGTGCACTGCACCAGCGCTCTTTAGGACGAGCCGCCTCTGATCTATTCCTAAATAGTTTAGATATTTTACGGCTTACGTTTGTACGCTGGCTTTGTAAAGCTGTCGAAACGTAAAACGATTAGGCTAATACAAAGTGAATGGGATTGTAAGTCCTTTTATTAGTAAAATTTTCATTTGAAGTTTGATTGAAGTTAGATTGAACATGACTTAATTTATTTAAAAGAGTTTTTGAGGCTTAACTTTGCAACGTAGCCTTGACTGTTGACAACAATTGCTTGCTCTCCTGATCTTTGCTTTCACAGACAGTATACCGTTTTAAACTTTTTTAACTAAATAAAAAAAAAATTATTATCCATATAAATCCTCATGTTTAGTATTATCTACCGTCAAACACATTGCTATATCGGTCTCCGAGCAAATGGGTGGTCCTATTATATTTTATCTTCACGACTCTTCCGAATAGGGCGTTCAGTAACAGTCATGAATTCATATAGAACTAGAGTAGTAGTACATTAATCATAAATTTTATGATAAAAATTCAAGTTCTCAGAATGTCAATGTAATATTGATATTTTAGGCTCCAAACGTGTGACAGAATCACCGGGTATAGTAGACAATTTTTAAATGGGCTTAGAATTAGTTAAATGACTAAATGATATGTGTAAAAACAGCTGTTATGTGTATATATAGGTACATATATCTTATTACATTCATCCTATTATATAAGTACTAATGTACCCATGCTGGACTGATGCGTACTTGGACCGGATTTGACATTTAAAACAAATCACTAGTTAATAAGCATTTTTATCTAAACTGGTTCACACACTCGACTTAATGTGAGCTTTTTATTACGTCGACGGTCATTTAGTTTGTATAAAACTGTCATAAAAATGTCAACTGTCAAAATAAACATTGCATTATCTGTAAAATGTAACAGAAACTACACTAATGCATCTATTTATACATAAATTTATATTTAAGTGCTTAATGTCAGATAGAAGCTAATAGGCTACCTCGAGCGCTCATCGGATCCGTTATAACATTTAATAAACAACAATAATAATGATAAAATAAAAATAATAATAAAAAAAATAACTTGTTTTTTTTTTTAAATTATTTATTGAGGTGTAAAACATTGTAACGACCTAATTTTTAAATATTAAACAGTGATAATCCCTCGAGTCAGTACCAGCGCTTTTTTTATAAAACATGCAAATACGTGAAGTGATCTAGCCGCGTTTAGGTCTTACGACTTATATGCCCCTTTCAATACATGTGTGTACTTTCGTCTTTTCAAGCTATAGCACTGTATAGAGGCGACTGTTTTCAGTAGACATTTGTCTACAGTAGTTTCATTTCATAGTCATTGTAATCCTTACATATAACTAAGTACTGAGCTAGTAGTGATTGTATCGTCCACTGAACGATCTTGAACTGAGCGAACTCTATCAAAATCAAAAAACGCATTGCAACAGCTCCCCCCTTTTAGTATCGAAAGCGCAATTACGCTACTTAAAAAACCCGATTATCGATAAAATTACTTAAATCGATGCCGCGCTATGTAATTTATATATATTCATAAATCTAATATGAGCCAAATATCTCATAAATTTATCGATTAGGGTAACCGACATCGTTATGAACAATAAATTGTGGTTATTTACAAATAATTGCCTTACTTAAGAAGTTCTTTAAAACCTCATTAAAGGAGCTGCAAGTTGTTTTTTGTTTATAAAATGACCTTGTTTAATGCTGTTGGTAACAGCTTTAATAAAACAAAAGAAATCTGGACAACTATTATAATTACAAACAGTTATATTACAGAGAAAGACACAGCCAATTTCAGTTTCAATTCATTTCATTTCATCCGCCTGATGTTAGATTAGAGCAGTGTTTCCCAACCTTTTTTGTGCCATGCCCCATCTTAGTCTTTCTAAAATTCTTATGCCCCCCTTATGTAACCAAACGCCCAGTTGATATTTTACTCTCGTCAAGCGAAATTATACCTAATTATTATTTACCGCAATTATTTAAGAATTTTGCTTTTTACGTTAAATTTAGCACCGAAATCTAGTATTGCATTTAAATGGCCCGGAGCGAAAGGGTTAAACTCGCGTCGAGTCCATTTTCGAATTGCCCCCCTTAACAATGGGCCCTACTTTGGGAAACACTGGGTTAGAGTGCGATCCATGAGCGGGAGATAATTGTTATTAAAACAGATGAATGTTTTTCATCCAAATGTTCATGGTTTAAAAATTGAAAAAAAAAAGTTTTTTAGGGTATACTTTTACTAAATCTACCTATATCTTGTAAATAAATATCTAAACCTCTACCAAGTTTAATATTTAATTTTAAGTTTTTTTTTAGTGACACATTGTTAATTAGGTTGTTAGCTATTAAGTTATTTCTGTTAAAAGGGAGAGGGATAAAATGTATTAAGGGTAGTTCCTCAGTTTGCAGTCAACCATTAAAAGGCTCAGACGCATCTGGTATTTCTATTATAAATATCTTACAACCACATATCCTTCTACCTAATGATTCTATCCTTGACTGTACAAAATAGTTATCTTCTTGCAGTCAGTAAATACCTCGTGTTACATTAATTTCGTTACATACCAACCAATAAGGTCATATGAAATCTAAACGTAAATTAAATCGGATCAAGACAAATAATGTGTGCTTGTTGAACCATATACCTTGAGATCGCTGACTGTATCGCTTTTATTTACAGGATGATTCAAAAATTTTATTGTTTTTAAATGTGATCGTATTCCATCTGACATTGAATTAAAATGCATCACGAGTTTAATAGCAAATAGAGATTGATGAGTGAAATGAATTTTTGAAAGGCGTATGACGAGAAGACCTCAAAAAACTCGTTAATTATATGAACTAGAGTAAATTATATAGTTATTCTCCCTTGCCCTTTTTCTCTTTAGAACATAACTATTTAAATTATTATAATTTTGATTGTATTGAATTATTTGCATGCCATATTCATTGTGTAAAATACGTGATACTATTAGCATTACTTTAAGACCTTTACTAACAATATTTATGATAAATAAATGAATTATATTTTAATAAAATCATATTCGGAAATAATTTCAAACATCTATGGTCACTGTCTACACCAAAAAAAGAACAGCTGAGTAAATAAATATTTTTAATGCAGAAAACAAATCTCACCCTGTATATATGAACGCATAAATTTGTCGATGCTGCAATGATATTTATCATTCGGTCAAGTTTGGCATATAAATCATATGTACCTACTCGTATCATCGTAAACAAAATCAATTAATCAATTACAAGTATTCAATTCGATACGGCGCGTTACAATCGGGGCATAGACTTTGTATGAATAATTCCTAATCAATTAGCATTCGAATGATTAAGTGAACTCGTAATCGGTGTTTATGATCTTCGCGTGAAAGTGAACGTGCTTTATTGTATCACGTAATCTTATTTGGCCGGTATAGCGGGGGCGATTTGAGTTAATTAAATATTGCAATTAATAATAATAACCCATTGCAATTAACTTACGTACTTGTACATTCCGGGGTAGGCAGAGACTATGGAAACGAATTCCAATACTTTTAACTTACATTTCCAGACCTAGAATATTCTTCTTAATGTACTTCTTTTACAATATCTTAAATTTATTAAATTAAATAGAAAAAGACAAAACACTTCGTAAGCAACGAGGGTAGAAAAAAGACAGATTGAGTGTTTCGATTCATGTAATTTCGACAATATAATATTGAATACCTCTTTCCAAGTCGCAAATCTCTGCCTACCTCAACACTTAATATGGGACGTAAATATAAAAATACCCACATTTAGGTCGAGTTATAGTTTAAAAAGCAGTAATGGTTTCGTACACGGCTCGCGGCCATTGTCTAGTAGGTGTTTAAACTGCGCCCACGCAGTTCCAGATAAATTATTAATAGGAGATTGTAATGAGAGTAAGATTATTGGTAACATATTTATGAATAATCAAGATGAGGTTGGAATATTTAAGATGATGATAGTGAATACATGGACGAATTGGATGATGAGCAAGGTAGATAAGAAAAAGGGAAAGAATCACAACTTATTTCGGACTGCCGCACACGCTGGAACAGCCTTTTATCTATGGTTGGAAGATTTTATGATCTGAAGGTATGCATCAAAAAAGCTTTATTAGATATAAAATCTGATATAAAAGTTACAGACCACGATTGGTCAATATTTAAATTTAAATTAAGATTATGAATAAAAATCTTAAAAAAGAAATGACTGCGTATGAAGTAGGAGTAAAAGGAAAACACACGCAGATCTAAAGTTACTTAATGGCGATTAGGACAACAAATTTTCAGGCAGAAAGGGCCTTTTCAGCCGCAGGTTATATTTGTAGTGACATCAGAAGCAGATTAGGGGATAGTACAATCAACACTATATGTTTTCTTAGATCGTTTTTTTGCAGACACAGAAATAACATTCACTTGCATTTTGCATTGCAAAATATAAATGCTTCTTGTTTTATCGTTTGTTAGGATTATGAATGACTGAAGTTGATTTTATAAATATAAATTTAAAAGAATGTTAAGTCTAGATTATTAATATGTTATTATTACTTAAGTACTTTAACATACTCACAGCAATAAGTGAGATTGATTACTTTATTATTTAAAATAGTTTCATAATTTCATTTAGTGCAAATAATACAAATTACAATTAATACCAAAAAATATAATTAAATGATTTTTTTTTGTATTATTATCAAAACTAAAGAGCACTAAACACTAGGCCCTAAGTAACTTCATAATCCGGCCGGATCCGGCCGGATCCGGCCGGATTGGTGTCAATCCGGTAAAATCCGGCCGGATTGAAAATGCTACCGGATTGCAATC